>ARYC01017963.1:0-17298 GCA_000711775.1 Oxytricha trifallax
ATCTTCTAGCAACTCAAATAGTCACAAGTACTGTCTGTCAGTCTTGCTAGAGACGATCACATTATTGCTGGATCATTCAAAGCTATTGGTGCTCAATGGCAGCCTAGTGATGATGATGATGCTTGCAATGGTGTTACTGTTTATGGCGAACACTTCAATGCCTTCATCATCCACTTCCACTGTACCTATGCTTGCCAGGTTACCTGCCTGTAATACTGGCTTGATGTCACCATCAATGGGAGTCTCTGGTTGTAGCTGTGTATTTCCTATCATCCTTGATCAGATTAATGTCTAAGGTAAATCACTGTTTATAGGTATCACTAAAAGTGTCTAATTATGAATTAAATTTAATAGAATTACCCCTTAATTTGGTTGCTCGTAATTTGTGATAGAGACCCTATAAAATGTACTATATATTATTTCTCAAAGCATCTAAATATCCTATAATAACTAAAATACTAATCTAACTTTGAATTTGAAATAACAACCACTTTATTCAAGCACTATTTATTCATTTATATAAGAATATATGTAAATAATTAATTGAGTTTATGATAATTGTCATTATAATAAATCAATTCCCCTAACAATTAGTTCTGCATCCACCATAATATTAACTAGAAAATATATGTAATCATGAAAAATAAATTTATCAAAGAGTAATATCATCATAGTTTATTCGATCATTTTCATGGATTATAAATTAGTTCAAATAACTAATTATTAATCATAGACACACCTAAGAATCATAACTGTGTATGAGAGTAATCAAATTGCTTTTTTATATATTTGATTTATTTATGGATTTAGTGTAACATATATAAATGTTACTGCTTATTTTCAAACATCAACTTAAAATGCCTAGTTTCTGTTTAAACTAAGACTTTTCCGTCTAATATAATCCTGAAGGAATTTACTAAAAATCATACATATATATTAAGACTATTTTGGCATAAACCTAAGTCTTTCAATTTACATTTATACAATCAATCCTTTACATTGTATCTTAATCCTGATGCAAAATATATATTTTATAATTTCATTAGAAGGAAACTCTCACATCTAACTTAATATCCTTCTCATTTGCATTATACTTATTTATGTTATTTATTCTAATTATTCAAGTAAAAATCTTTATTAATAGAAATGATTTTTTAATTCATAATTCTTGCGTTTTATCATACAGCTAAAACCAAATTTTATAATAATAAATTACTGGAACAATTTTATTTGCAAACCTCTTCTTCATTTTAAAGAAATGATTATATTTATTAGATCCTATACAATAAAACTTGAATAAAATTACTGATTATTAAAGCTCACTGATATAACACTTAAATTAAAGCCATTTCATTTAAGTGATTAGATTGTCTATATTTTAGTTAATATTATCAAATTATTAATTGGCTTATATCTTCATTTTATTGATAAATATTGAAGATATTAATTATCATCATTATTAAATAACCGTGGGTATATATTACATATGATGCGCTATCCTATATAATACATCGTTATCAATAATATTAAGTATGTGAAAATATACTGAATTAATGAATAACTAGGTTAAGATCATACATTTTTTCATAAAATAAATAATTATGTTTAGATAGATAATAACTTAAGGTAAAATAATGCACAATTAATAAACAATGCTGTATAATTAGCGAAATGTAATGCTTAACTCTTATTACTTTCAGTTCTTCTTTTCTTGCTAATCTGCTCCTTCTTCCTCATTCAGGCACTGTTGTTGATCTTCCTTTCAGTTCTCACACCTTCTCTTCCTCTCATATCCTGGTCAATTGCTTTTTATTCTGCTGTGCTCCCTGAAATCTTAGGTTCATCACTGGTTTAAGTTTAGACTAATCTGGGTTTTCTTCTTCTTTTCTTCATCGTATTCTGTCCTTGAGAATATGTATTCTTCCACATCTGCTTCTTCCTCAATTATTTCACTGAATCTCGCTTCTTACTCTTCACGGATTATTTCCATTTGCATTTGATATCCGTTCTTCAGAACAAGTACGTCCCATACGTCCTATACGTCGATCTGTAAGTTCATGTTCGTGTACTGAATTTCGTTCTCTTCAAACTCCGTCGACCATAGCATTTCGTTTCTTCTCTCTCTGATTATCTCTACCGTTTTCTCTTCTATCGTAATTCCTGACTTACCAATCTCCAACTTCATTAATCCTATCTCCAGGTTGAACATTAGGTAGTATCTCTAAATTCTTATTTAATCCTTAGCAAAAATCTGAAAGATAGGTTCCTCCACTAGCTCCAGGGCCAGATGATTTGTTATGAGAATTGCCATCACTCCACAATCCTCAGGATCTGTAACTTAGTTTGTCTTGGGTTTAACGGCAATCTTGTCATTTCAGTAGTTCTTTCACATTGTCTCCATCATGATCGAGTTGATCTGAGCTTAGTGTTTTTAGATCAAAGCCAGGCTTCCTACTTTCTTTTTTCAATCAAAAACTTCCATGGTTCCTTACTCTTAGGAAATCCTCAGAAATTACCCAATTTCTGCAGTCTTTTATGCTGCTTTGGCAGCTTAATGGAATTATGACCTTTTTATTTATTGTTTTTCTCTCCAATATTTACTGTTTTTTAGCTTCCAGTTTGTTGATTCAATGGTTTTCTCTGCTTACACAACTCCTTTGCCATTCAGGACTACTGGTAAAAGTATCATTTGTGAGGTAATTCATTCACTGAATTAGGCTTCCTCAATTTAGCTTAAGCATACTTCCATATTGTTTTCCTGAATGAGTCTCCCTGGGATAATGTCCTCATGTTAACAATTTCATTTATCTCTCTTCAGTGATTTTCTTGTCTCCCTCCATTCTATGTTTCCTCTTTCTCTCGTTTGTTCTCTGTCATGGAATCTACTCACCAAGGTTTTTTCGATCTTGTTCTGGTGCTAGGCAACAAACTATAGTTATCATCCTAGTAGTTTGAGGGACTAAAACCTTTTTAGTGTGAATGATCTTGTCAAATCATTAGTAGGTTACTTCTGTTAAGTCAATTAGATTCTTGAGCTTCATCTAATCTGCTTGGACACATTCAGATCCATCTTCATGTATGTCGAACCTGGTCCTTTGGGCTTTGGTTTCGTTTATCTTTTTACTTGGGTTCGATTGTCCAATCCTCATTCTACTCTTAAAACCCATTTGTTTGTTTAGCGCAATTTTATGATGCCTATCCTTTCTCAATCCCAGAACTTCCTAATCCTTACTTCTGACTATGTGCTCATATCTGACTGCCTTTATCTTCTAAAAGTTGTGCCTAATGGTTGATATTTTCATCCCTGAAGTTCCTCTTCTTGTTGTCATAGCTTAGGTGTGGCTTGGTTTGGTATGGTTATTGATTCTTACACTCTGCCATCTCGTTATCTCCTTTTCTTAAAATTGATTATTAGATTCTTTTTTTTTTATTAAATTAATTCTGAATTTTAATTATAATTCTCTTTACAATCTGCTATTTATACCTCATGTTTGCTAGTTCACATTTTTGTATGTTCAGATTTTTCATTCCAAGTATTCGTTTTAGTCTTCTGCCTTGATCTGTTATCTTTTTACATATGTTGCATTCAAGAGTTTCTTAATCTTCTAGAAATAGCCTTTGTTTTCAAGTCCTCTTATTCATTCGTCTAGCTAGACCATATTTGCAATAATTTCTATTTGTAATTTAAAGTTCATATCTATTAATCTATGGTCTCTCAGAGCTTTGTTGTATCTCGTTGGATCTCACATAACTATGTTTATTAGTATTTTAAGTTAAAAATTGTGTTCTATATTTCTAATTGAATTTTGATAAATTCCAAGTGATTAATATTCTCTATAATTAATATTCATATTTTAAGAAGTTATAGCTCTATCCAATTAATAAATTAAATAATACTAATTGAAATTATTTTGATTATAAATATATTTTACAATATGATTAAAAAGAAATTTCAAGAAATGGTTTGGAAGAAATTCATATATTCAAGCATTGAAAACATTAATTGATATTAGGTAAGCTGCTTATTTAAGTTTTGTAAGGAATTAAAAACTATAAATGATTTTTATTAATTCACTTCTCAATATGCCTCCTTGACCACATCAATTTATTAGATTAAATATTATTTTTTTAAGTTTCTTAAGCCAGATTTATAATCTCTTTTTTTAGGATGAGGCTACTATATGTAAACTTCATTTATTAACTATCTTTATTTATTAAATTTTGATGGAACTCTGAACTTCAAGATTGTTTTTAACATTTATTCGGCATCTTACAAATTTTATTTAATAATATAGTTTTTATATAATATTTAAATTAAATTTTATGAATAAATTACAACCTTACATGCTGTTTATAATATTAAAGTTAACATAAATTATTTTAATTAATTTGAAAGCGAATAAATTGAATCTCTTAATTCTTTTTATTCTCCAAATATTGGATAAATATTATGATGTAATTCAAATATATATAAACCCCAATACGTAAACCCCAATACGTATGTACACATAGAATTTGTAAGTTGATAAAAAGTTTTAAGTATATCGATAAATAAGGAAATTTAAAAGGACAGAATTTAACTTAATTTGAGGAAGCCGATCTCGAGAATGCAAGTACGGTGAAAATGGGAAAAATTTCATGATTTTATTTTAAAGCCATACTTACCAGTCTTATAGAGTTTGACATGCTGATCAAGAATATATGGGGTTTGTACCCTGTTGACCGATTAGGTGCAAAGTTTCACCGTTCACACTATTTGTGAGAGGGTACGGTTTTACCTCCACATTTGAATTAAGTTTGATTTTTATTAATTAATAATTACTACTTTAATAATTAAACTTAAAATGGAAATCAAAAAGTGATAAATTTGAAATGGCTATCGCACTTTCTTTTTTAGCCACGCAACTTTGACACACTCTACTAACTTCACTGCGCTTTGTGTGCATTTTGAAGAGTAACTTACGTTCTATTGATCCGTGTAATGGAAATTAAGTAAGTGCATTTTTTAAATATTTTTTCTCTTAAAAATTCTGCTAATTTTACTCTCTGATGTTTGTTACATTGGAATAGCAATATAGCTAAGCTATTTGAGCACTATTTATACATGGTAAATTAAATTAATTGAAGATAATTACACTTACACTCTTTGTAGAGTGCTTATTTACACCTGATAATTCACGCTAGTGAAACATACACTCTAATTTGCAATTCTATATCACTTTTTTCCAATAACCTTGCAATATTTTAGAGGCACAAATTCATGCCAAGTTCTATTACAAACATTTTTTATAAATTGCTAGAGTTTTATTTACTAATTTAAATTCAATTATTCAATTAAATTGAGTATCATTAAATATAAATCTACTATCTTAGCATTTAGTAAGCATTTTTCAATATTAATGAATTTAATATAAAGGTAGAAAAATCTTTTGTTATTTTAAGGATAGACGAGATACTTAGATTATGTAAGATTTAAATATTTTATAAATATACAAAACATGGTAATTATAATATTTCCAATTTTCCAATTTGTTTATGATATAATTTAGCTTTGAAATTCAATTAGTTTTACAGTTTCCTAAAATTACCAATTCTAACTTTCTTTCATAATAATAAATTTAATTCTCTGCCTAAATTCAATGTTTTATTTTTTTTAGAGTTTAAGTCAAAATTACAAATATTTACTATTAATTTCCTTAGAAATAAAATTATTAATTTTAATAATACCTTAACTAAAACGATGTGGAACATCTTCATCTTTAAATATAGATTAAACTTAGATTTTAAATTATTCATTAAAGATTTTCTTAACTATTTATTATTTATAAAATGGAAGTTAAAATCAAGGAAAGTAATTTAGAATAAATTAAAATTAAGATTAAACTTAGAATAAAATTAAGTAAATTAAGAAATTAAGAGAACATTGTTTAAGAAAAATTGGCTATATTTAAACTTAGAAATAAAAACTAAAACATTTTAAGGCAAAGCTTGAACATTAAGAATTTATAAGAGTTAAAATTAAAATTAATTATTATAAAACATTTATTTCTTCACTTGTTTTATCTGTAAAGTTTGTAATGAAAAATATGAATATTTAGATTAATTGCAATTCAACTGAGAGTTATAAAATACAATACAATTTATAAATTTTATTAATTATTTCCTTAGGGATTTTACTTATATTTAAAATTTACTTAATATAAAAATTTATTTTTTGATTTATTTATTTCTAATATTTAATTTTATTTTAATTTAAACTTACTAATTTTAAACTGAACTTTGGAATAAATGCTGTTCAAAATTCTACTATTACTATTGCTACTATTTTTGATTTTATTGCTGAACTATTTTAATCTAATTTATTTTACTATTTTAACTTTTATTTTAGTTATTAATAGTGTTGCGACTATTGGTTCTGTAACCAGCTAATATAAACTTACTTAAATTAAATTCGATTTTAAAAATTATATTTAGGCTTCACTACTTAGGGAAAAATAAATTGAATAGAAATAGTAAAAAAAATAATTTACTTACCTTTTATTAAATAAATTTAAGTACTGTTATCTTAGCAATTGTTAATTTACTTAAAGTAATTAAGTCAAATTTGGCTGAAATTGTTGAAAATAGCTTAGTTCTAAATTTATAAAACATTTTGTTGAATTAACCGAGAAACTTATAAAAATTAATTTAAATTCAAATTTAAACAACTCTCCATTCTATAATGAAGCAAAATACTGAAATAACTCATTTTTTATTTGCTGTAATTTAATTTTTGCCCGATCATTAGGTGAATTATAAGGCAGATTTTATTTTTTCATAAAGACTAATAATTAAATTATTTTAATTTTTTGCTATTAATCTTAATCATACCTCATCATATTACACGAAATCACATCAGGGCAAAAATTATTGATTTTAATTATATAAAAATCAATTTTTAGTTTCAATTTTGTTTTCATTTTTCATTTATTTTTCATTTTGCAATTTATAATTTGCTCAAATTTTTTAAAATAGTTTCTTTTTAAATTTTCCATTTCTAATTTGAGAAAAATCAAGAATATCATTCAATAAGTAGAGCATTTTGTAAAAACAATAACATTTTTGGTTGTAGATTTTAACTTATTTTTCATTTCAATAAGTAGCTGAGTCAAGGGAAAAAATTAGATCTTAAGTTTGAATTAATTTACAAAAAATCCCTCGAGTGAATCAGGGAAGACTCGGAGAACCTCTTGAGAATTAACAAGATAAATTTTTCATTGGCTATAGTAAAATTGCTGGAATCTGTTTATAATTTTGTAACATTTTTAATTTAATATTATAAAAATTAATAAATAATTTTCTGTTATAAGCTAAGGTAATTTTTGAATATTTGAAATTCAGAAAATTTTAATCCAGTAATTTTTAGATTTAATAACTGTAAGAATATTTTAATTATAATATTAAAAATAAAATAAATATGTTTTTGAAATCTAATAGTTTTTATTATATAGTTTTATCTTTGACTTATTTTATATTTTAGATTTAAATCTCTATATTTCCTTCAAACAAAATAAATTGAAAATCTAGTTTTTTGTATTAAATATACTGAAAAATTATGTCTCTGCTTTATTTAAACATTTATACATATTTAATAATTTGATTATTTATTATACTAAAGATATTTTACTTTTTTATACGATTGATCTGTCTTAATTATTTAAAATTAAAGTAGCAAAGTAAATAGTTTTAGTATGTATTGAAATTATAGGTATTTTAATTAAAATAAAAATATGAAGTTTATAATAGTAAAATCTAAATAAATCTCTAAGTTATAATCATCCCTTATTCTATATAAATGTGTAATTTCTAATAAATTATTTGTCAAATTAATTCCCTTAAAACAGAATAAATTACATTAGTAATTCTATTAGATTTGAAATTTCCTAGCTTTACTTATTGTGAAAAGTATTAAATTAAAAAGAGTTAAAATTAAGTTTTCAGTTTTGCCTTTCATTTTCAATCACAGGTCTTTGAGAGAAATTGATTCCAACTTGCTGTCAAAACCATGATAAAAGGCAGCGCCTCACTAAATCTAATTGATCTGCTAATATTTATTCCAAGTTCCTTCATAAATGCTGCCATACCTCTATATAAATTCTTAGTTTACTTACTTTGATTAAAAAGAGTATAAGGCAAAATAGAAAAGGGAAGTATAGAGATAATATAACAGAAAGGGGATAAAGAAATAAGAGGAAGTAGCCACAGAAGATAAAAAAGAAGAAAGGAAGAAGAAATAGAAAGATAAGGGAATAATAAGATAAGGAATAGAAGGAGAGGACCCTTTATTGAGGGGATTAAGGTCTCTATTTTTAATCCACGAATACATTAATTCAACTGGTGCAATTCTATAGTGATAATGCCCTAAAAACATTATTGGCAAAGCCAAATCTAGGTACTTATTCATAATACTTTGTGATCTGTGGTAAGGTGCATTATCAAGTAAAATTAAAGTATTTTCTCTCCAACTAGTGTCAACTGAATCCAATACATTAACTAGTTTACATAGGAAGTACATAAATGAGTGCTAGTTAGCTCTTCCATGATTAACTGTATAGTACAGCTCTCCTGTACTTGCAACTCCAATAATTAAATTCCTTTATTTTAGTCTCTGTGAATTTGTAACTCGATTTTTTACATAAGGGGCAGTCCAACCTCTGTGTCTTTAATCTGTTTAGTTAAGAGTTGATTCATCAATATTGATAATTCTTCTACCCTTACTTAAGTGTTCCACGAATTACTGGGCTGCATACTATCTTTATAACTTACTACTGTTGCTATTATGAAAAGTTGAAATCTACTTTATTTATTTATAAGTCATCATTAATTCATTTTTCAAAAATCTTCTAATCATTTACTTACTACACCTTAACTATATATTCTTCTGTAAACTTTGTTATATATCCGAAAGCTGCGCTGGTTAAGTGTTATACATTAACATGTTAACAATATGAGTGCGTGCTCTGCTATGCAGCTTCTTATACTTGCCTCTATTGATTTATTTTAGATTCCAGAATTAAGCTTTCTTTACTGGGCTTCTTAAGTACCTTCTTAATTTATAGTATGATATACCAAGTCTTTCCATAATTTGGAAGTAAGTTAACTTTTCTGTAACTCTTAATCTAAGAGATTCCTCTGCTAGTTTAAGTTCCTTATCTTACAATTATTTCTCCTTTCTTAATTACTTTTGAATTCTACGAGGATCTATTGCATCCAATTGTGTGCGCTAACCAAAAATTGGAATTTAATCTTTTACTTTATGATTATCAATAACTTTGGCTTCAAGAGCTTTAAAATCAAAATCTTAATCACAATCCATCATACTCTAAGGTTCTAAATCTGATTACTTATACTCAGTATAAAGCTTTAACATTAGTTAGCCAAGAGTCTATATTTAATTATCATTAAGCAATGATTATTTAGCTCCTTTTTTAGTACTTTCTCTATATTTTTCTTTAAGATCTATGATAAATCCATCGATTTCAAACTCTGAAATTTCATCTCGAATTTCATTGAATAATTAAATCATATCCTTTTCACTTACTTCCTCTATACTCACATCTGCAAGAGTTATGTTACTCTAGTAAAGCATATTAGTTGTTAAGTATTCTGCATAATCTTTAGAATCTTCAGAACCACTCGAAGAGCTCTGCTCTTCACTAGAACTATTACCATCATAATCTTTATCTTCTAACTTAAAGAATTCTGACAGTCTAGACTGTCGTTTTTTGAATATGATTCCATCAATGGATTCTTAAATTTAATTATAATGAATTCTGCTGGTGCTGGTAGGAATTCCGCTAGCGGAAATTGGATCGTGCTGGTACGATTTCATTATTATGAAAAGCACTCTCTGATTTGTAACGGTAGTGTCTTCCTGAATCAAAATTGACCTATATAAAATGGTTTAAGGCACCTTAATTTTAAAGTTTAATGAACCAATAGTAACTTACTGGCATCAATGTTTCAGAACTCGCCCAGAAGTGCAAAAGTAAGAAAGAGCTATACAACTTTCTTGCCCAAGACTGCCACGCTTTCTTACCAAAAGCGGACTCCACCAACATTTATTTCCTTAAGTAAATCATAAGAGCAGAGAAAGACGTAACCCCTAGCTTAATCCTGTAACTGTTAATATAGTACGTAAGATGAGACGCAGTTAAAGTGTCAGCAGTGCCTCAAATCGATGGACTTACAGTTCAAGACTTTCTCGATTATGCAAGAGGGTCTTCAAGACTGCTGCAATACTTGCCTGAAGAACGAGATTGGGTCCACCTTGACAGATAATGGATCTGCGATTTGCTCTTCACCTTAGACACCGACGGTGTCTCCCAGATGATTCATGATGCAATGCTCTAACGAAGAGAAAAGCTCGAGTAAAATAGATATCTCGTTATAGAAATGAGACCCGAGGTCGTGGACGCTCTCAGCAGATGCCTTAACTTTAGCAGTAAGTTTACTCTTGCTTAATTCCTTGTGTAGCTGAGCGAGGTAAGGCTGTGAATCTCGTTAAGGATTCATCTAAAAGAAAGAGAACCCGTGAATAGTTAGAGGAGGTTAAGGATTATGAAGATGCTTTGAAATAAGATAAGCAAGAATTCTTGCAGTAAACTAAAAAGTTGAAGCAATAACATGATAGTATGGAAAGTGAGTTGCTTGACTTACGCAAGATGAAAGAGTAGGTTATGCAAGATGGTAACCTGTAGAACATGCAAAATCAATCTCCAAACATGAGACAATGAGTGCTGCTGCTTCTATTCCTCCACGATTCTCTATAGCTATTAATAGCAAAGACTTGAATATGATGAATTTCTTTAAAAAATTAAGATAAATTTCATATTCTTAATCTTGGTTTTCTCTCTGAATTTCTATGGTTTATGTCGCTTTTAAAGTGCCTTCTCTCACTCGAGGCTGCCTTCAGCCATCTTTTCATTGTCTCTTCACTCTCTGGCAGCTCTGTATAAGTGCAAGTGAATGTTTTATCTCTAGCACTGCGACGAGTAACCAACTCTCAAGTCTTATTTTATTCTTTGATTAAGTCAAGCTTTTGTTGACCTTTCAATAATCTTCTCTTTGAACTTGCAGAACTGCATTTACTTTTGGATCTCTCTGCTTTGAGCCTTAGTAATTTCATGGTGCTACCGCTTTAAACTCCTGTGCACCAATTGCTGTACCTGCTCGAATGGTTTATCTTGAAGCACAGGGTTTTAACTCATCTTCTATTCAATAAGCTCTATGAGAGAAGGTTAATAAAAACCCAACTTACTTTATTCACCTTATTCTTCAATTTATTAAGGCTCCTTTTCTTCTTCAAGATTATTTTGCTTCACTACTGCTGCTGGGTTGCTTGCTTCGCTGTAAGCTTTTTCAGTGAGAGATACAATATGTTGAACGATTTCTCTTACAATATTATCTTGCTCCTATTCGTTTGAAAGCTCTGCAGAAATTTATTCTTAAGGCACCTGGTTTTATTCAAGAAAATTTTCCATTGCTTCTAATCGATTTTATAAAATTGATTATACTTAATTGTGCTTGTGAGCAAGTATAGGCTCTATCTCTTTCTTTTCAACTATAAGCAGCTGCTCTGCACTATCATTAGAAGCTTGCTTATATAATACTCGCTGCCACCTGCCTTTAGTGTTAAGTCTCCCAATTCTACCAATGATTTATTCTTCAGATCTTTGTGAGAAAACATCAGCAAAGATTAAATATGAACCACCATTTTAATCGATTTCATCATTAGTTTAGATATCTGTTCCTCTCCCCTGTGGCTCGTTGATCAAGTAAACCCCGTAGTTTTTGCTTGCATTTCTCATTAAATACCTGCCTTCAAGCACATATTCAATTGCAGTCGCCTAGGAGTGGTTGAAACTATGAAATCAAAATCGGATTTCTTTAAACCTATTTCAATAGCACTGTAATTTGTTGAAGCCACTATTAAAACTGGTGAAACACTACTTAATCCTTTATGATTTCCTTGATTCTCTGTAAGTAATCTCCTTGGTTTGAACTTATCAGCAAGTCTGCTAACTAAGTTTTCTTATCTCCTTGCAGTTTATCAAGGGTAGGGAATACTACAGGTGTGCTATGCAAAGCTAAACTAAGACAATTTTCTTCACCTTGAGAAAGATGGCTTCCTGAAAATCCAATAATACTTCTTGATTGCTTGTAAAAATTTAGCTGGTTTATAATGTTATCAGCGGAGCCATCGAAGAGAATCCAGTCGTATTCATCAACAAGCACGATGCTATCGTGCCACACACTCATGAATTTAGCAGCCTTCATTTGTTTCTTGAGTTGTGGTTGAGTGAAAAAATAAATGCCTGTATTTTTTGCAAAGAAATTATGGTTTGAATCAAGTTCCATTGCACTGATAACTTTTTAAAATTTTTGGTAATCTCTCTGCACTAAGTGCTCATTCTTGCCAACTATGATTACGGATAGCTTCGTTTTAAGAGCTATAAGAATGGCTATCGCAACGCAGATCAAGGTCTTGCCATTACCAATACCAAAATGTATTAAATGGTTTGCGTGCAAGTTTTCGCAAATATAGTTAATGCACAAAATTTGAGAACTATATAACTTAAAGCCAAGATTTTGCTGCAGCTTTTCTAAGTCATTACTTACACTTAACCTTTCATTCCTTGGCTATGAATTGAAAGCACGAGCTAACATGTGCGAGGTATTAGCGTTCTCAAAGAGTTGAAGTAAGTCTACAATTGTTTCATCAGAGAAAGCCTCCATATTTTTGGGTAAGTGTAAAATTCTTTGAATTTCAGAGTAGTCGCCATTAAGGCAATTTTCAATAATGCTGTTGCTCACACTCACATTCTTTTCAATTTAAGCTTCTATAATTTGCTGCTGAAGCTTCTTGAACTGCTCTACTTTGCCTACCAACTGCTCGTCTCTGCTCTGCAGCCTTTATGCAAGGCCTTTCATAAAGTAAACCATAGTGTTTGAATCAATAACCTCTTACTTCTATAAGAAAGTAGCCCTAGTAATTGATATATAATCTTTGAGTGCTTCAACTGTAGAGAGCAAGAGAGAGCACAAATTCTTACGAAGTACTCTGTGTATTCTACAGGTATGTCTCTTATTAAGTGCAAGCCACAGTCTTGCTTGAGTAGAGTCATGAAAGGCACATTCAAGATAAAGAATGAAGTAGGTATTAGCTTTTAAACTTGAGAGTCGACTGCGAATAATTACCAAGTTTAACCCATTAATTGTATAATATAGGGGAGAGTAGAATCCAATTTCTGCACTGGTGCAAGCTGTTTAGTGAATGCTGCAACTGAATTAAAGAATACAAAGTTCGCTAAACCTAGAGCTTGTCTCGTATTAGGTGAGCGAATTAATAATAAGATTGATTCTTGAATTAATTCATCTTCGATTTATACTCTTTCTCCCATATAATAACCAAGAGCAGCTAAAAGGATACGTGGCTTTGAGTCTTCATCTAAATTAATATTGCTCTAAATTAAATCCACGAGCAATGAGAACAAGTTCTTGCTTAGTTTCTGGTCACTAACGTTCTCAAAATTGCTTAGGAAGGAGAAAAGTGACTGGGTGTTTCGAGTAACTATTTCTTGCAAAATGCAAGATCTTTAATAATATTAAGAATTCTTGAAACTTTCGAAGTGCTTTATGAGAATCTCATGGCCAATGATCGAGCCATAGTTAATAAAGAGTTGAGGTAAGTTCTTTATTTTGATTTTAATCACTTGTAAAGCTGAGATTCGTAGCTTATTCATTCTCCTTAATCGCTTCGATAGCAGCAGTAACATCTAGAGGCTGTGATACCACGGATTTACTCTTATGGCTGTGCTTGATCTTCTTTGGCTTTTTGTTATTTATATACTTTCTCACATACTACTTAAAATCAAAAGTTTTATATAACCTGCAAAATCCGCCTGCTACAGCAGCATTTTCAAGTTATAGTTATTTTATTGCAGAAATTCTTTAGCACGGTTGATTTTAGCGCTGTCTTGCGCATTTTAATACTCAAACTTAATGCCCTTGGCTTTAAAATTTTCTTCAAAATTTCCATTGGCTTGATGATTTTCAAAAATCCAATCTGAGCTTGACTAATCGGGTGCCTCCTGCGGCACTTGCAAATCATTTATACCTTCTAAATAGAAGATAATATCGAAGATTTAAGCTTACCAGCACTCGCATTCAAAAGTTATTGAAGGTCGATTTCAGAGGTTTTCTAAAATCCAGTAGCTGGATTCATCTGGTTTATGCTTAATTTTAATGAGTAATTCGACTGGATTTTACTATTAAACCACTGGATTATTAAAATTTCGACTGGATTATTGATCCTTAACTATATGAAAAAACACTCTTTTGCTTATATCCTCCGGATTTATGGCTGACTCACTGACAAACCAAGACAAATAATGATTACTCACTATAACTCATTAAACGAGTAGCTTAGAGTTGCATGGAGGTGGATGGTTGAAGAGCTGTGATAAATTTTAGGAATTTTCAAGATGGGCCAAACCCAAAATTGGCTTTTTGAAAAAATGTCGAAATCCGCGGCAACTTTCGAAATTCAAACCTTTCCCCGTCCATAACTGAATAATGGTCTGTAAAAATGTGAAGACGATAATATCTAGAAGTTAATGGCACCCGAAATCGAAAATTTGGGTCTTCAGTTTTGATCCTCAAAAATGCTTTTTGGCTTAAGCCAAAGCACTGGATTATAGGGGTCAGGCCGGTATAATAGTATACCAATGTTGAAAAATCTCGAGAACGGCCCCGACAACCTACTGGATTTCAAACTGCTCTGAACTTAAAATTAAAAATCACACCAATCTAATCATATTATCAATCATATTCAAACTTTGTAAGAGCCGTGATAGTCCCAACCCTTCTTTTTGCATTCTCGAGATCGGCTCCCTCAAATTAAGTTAAATTCTGTCCTTTTTAATTTCCTTATTTATCGATATACTTAAAACTTTTTATCAACTTACAAATTCTATGAGTACATAAACCCCAATACGTATGTACACATAGAATTTGTAAGTTGATAAAAAGTTTTAAGTATATCGATAAATAAGGAAATTTAAAAGGACAGAATTAACTTAATTTGAGGGAGCCGATATCGAGAATGCAAAAAGAAGGGTTGGCACTATCACGGCTCTTACAAAGTTTGAATATGATTAGATTAATATGATTAGATTGGTGTGATTTTTAATTTTAAGTTCAGAGCAGTTTGAAATCCAGTAGGTTGTCGGGGCCGTTCTCGAGATTTTTCAACATTGGTATACTATTATACCGGCCTGACCCCTATAATCCAGTGCTTTGGCTTAAGCCAAAAAGCATTTTTGAGGATCAAAACTGAAGACCCAAATTTTCGATTTCGGGTGCCATTAACTTCTAGATATTATCGTCTTCACATTTTTACAGACCATTATTCAGTTATGGACGGGGAAAGGTTTGAATTTCGAAAGTTGCCGCGGATTTCGACATTTTTTCAAAAAGCCAATTTTGGGTTTGGCCCATCTTGAAAATTCCTAAAATTTATCACAGCTCTTCAACCATCCACCTCCATGCAACTCTAAGCTACTCGTTTAATGAGTTATAGTGAATAATCATTATTTGTCTTGGTTTGGCAGTGAGTCAGCCATAAATCCGGAGGATATAAGCAAAAGAGTGTTTTTTTCATATAGTTAAGGATCAATAATCCAGTCGAAATTTTAATAATCCAGTGGTTTAATAGTAAAATCCAGTCGAATTAATCATTAAAATTAAGCATAAATCAGATGAATCCAGCCACTGGATTTTAGAAAACCTCTGAAATCGATCTTCAATAACTTTTGAATGCGAGTGCTGGTAAGCTTAAATCTTCGATATTATCTTCTATTTAGAAGGTATAAATAATTTGCAAGTGCCGCAGGAGGCACCCGATTAGTCAAACTCAGATTGGATTTTTGAAAATCATTAAGCCAATGGAAATTTTGAAGAAAATTTAAAGCCAAGGGCATTAAGTGTGAGTATTAAAATGCACAAGACAGTGCTAAAATCAACCGCGCTAAAGAATTTCTGCAATAAAATAACTATAACTTGAGAATGCTGCTGTAGCAGGCGGATTTTGCAGGTTATAATAAAACTTTTGATTTTAAGTAGTATGTGAGAAAGTATATAAATAACAAAAAGCCAAAAATCAAGCACAGCCAGAAGAGTAAATCCGTGGTATCATAGCCTCTAAATGTTACTGCTGCTATCGAAGAGATTAAGGAGAGTGAATAAGCTACGAATCTCAGCTTTGCAAGTGATTAAAATCAAAATAAAGAACCCTTACCTCAACTCTTTATCAACTATGGCTCGATCATTGGCCATGAGATTCTCATAATGCACTTCGAAAGTTTCAAGAATTCTTCATATTATTAAAGGTCTTGCATTTTGCAAGAAATAGTTACTCGAAACACCCAGTCACTTTTCTCCTTCCTAAGCAATTTTGAGAACGTTAGTGACCAGAATAAGCGAGAACTTGTTCTCATTGCTCGTGGATTTAATTTAGAGCAATAATAATTTAGATGAAGACTCAAAGCCACGTATCTTTTTAGCTGCTCTTGGTTATTACATGGGAGAAAGAGTATAAATCGAAGATGAATTAATTCAAGAATCAATCTTATTATTAATACGCTCACCTAATACGAGACAAGCTCTAGGTTTAGCAAACTTTGTATTCTTTAATTCAGTTGCAGCATTCACTAAACAGCTTGCACCAGTGCAGAAATTGGATTCTACTCTCCCCTATATTATACCATTAATGGGTTAAACTTGGTAATTATTCGCAGTCGACTCTCAAGTTTAAAAGCTAATACCTACTTCATTCTTTATCTTGAATGTGCCTTTCATGACTCTACTCAAGCAAGACTGTGGCTTGCACTTAATAAGAGACATACCTGTAGAATACACAGAGTACTTCGTAAGAATTTGTGCTCTCTCTTGCTCTCCTACAGTTGAAGCTCTCAAAGATTATATATCAATTACTAGGGCTACTTTCTTACAGAAGTAAGAGGTTATTGATTCAAACATTATGGTTTACTTTATGAAAGGCCTTGCATAAAGGCTGCAGAGCAGAGACGAGCAGTGGGTAGGCAAAGTAGAGTAGTTCAAGAAGCTTCAGCAGCAAATCATAGAAGCTTAAATTGAAAAGAATGTGAGTGTGAGCAACAGCATCATTGAAAATTGCCTTAATGGCGACTGCTCTGAAATTCAAAGAATTTTACACTTACCCAAAAATATGGAGGCTTT
>ARYC01017964.1:0-47330 GCA_000711775.1 Oxytricha trifallax
CCGTTGTGTCCTATGATGGCCTTCCTGATTTTTAAAGGTGGTCTCTGTATAGGCTACTCAAGTTTTGGTTTTGGAGTTTCTGGCTTTTTGTTTTGTAATAAGATTTAATCATGAAAAATTTTCTACTGTATATTGTTATTTTAAATGACTTAGCCTATGGCTTCTAATGAGATTTTTAGTTCATTTTAATCTTATTTAAGGATGCGAGTAGTGAGATTCATTTCTTGTTTAATTCTCATGTTGGCGTTATCCTGACTTTTCCCTAGCAATCTTATAACTTTGTTAGCTATGATTTTGGAGGATTGTTTTTACTCCTCTATTAATTGTTTTGACGTTTGATTGAGTGCTTAGTATGCTTCAATCATATGATCAAGTAGTTCTATCCCATATTTCTTTTATTAATTAGATATTTGTTAATAATTTAAAAATTATTATTACTAAATAATTTAATTACCGATCTAATTATTAGTATCATTTTCTGTTTGGGACTTTATCGGTTTCAGATCGGTATGTATACCGATCTGGTGCGTCATCGAGTTTGTTGACTATCTTGGTACTAAATAGGTACCCTACTAAATAGTAGGTTTAGGTTGGGTGTGAGCCACCTGTAACTATTGGAGAGTGTTGAGAAGAAGTCTAGTCGTAATTTAGAGAAGAAGGACTTGCTATGTTGATCTCTCGGGTCTCACAATAGAACAGAGCGTTGTGTATATTAGTTCATCAATCAAAACCCCAAAACCCCTTAATGAGGTTTATAAGTGCTTTGATTTGTAGGGAATTTGTTAGGGGTTGGGGTTATTAATTAAATGCGAGACAAAAATTACAAGCTTTTGGGGTATATTTATGATGAAGAGTATATAGATTTAGTGTTTAAACTGCGTTATGGATGCGATATGTATAGTGAATAACTCAAACCAGTACTGAACTATAAGTCTATTGCACTGCTCTTAAAGCGTAGTCCCTCAACTGTTCGTTCTCACTGCTTGAAAGCTGTGTAATTAAAACAATAATAGCTGAATTCTTAGCCTAAGAGGAAATCTAAGTTTCTATAGAAGCATATTGACTATCTTATTAATGAAAAAACTTGAAGTATTGGGCTCACTTCTCTCTCGACTAACGAGCTATTATGTTTCATCGCCAGTTCCCTGAGTTGAAGATCTCTGCATAGTCTGTTGCAAACATTTATAAACGAAACGGTATCTCTAACAAACGTGTAAATCGTATCAAGAGAGTAATTGATTTCAATCTGCCATTTTACAACAACAACTTAAATTATATTTATAATTAAATGCAGAGAGCCTAATAAAAAAATATTAAGTTTATTCATGCTGACGAGGCTGTGTTTACATTCAACACTTTCATCTAGAAGTCTTGGTATAAGAGGCATAGCAACATAGAAGTATATGACTAGAAAGCAAAGGTATAAACAATGGCTATTCTTGGAGGAATTAGCGAGGATACTGGTTTAGAAACTTACCTTATTCATCCTCGCTCTATTAAGACAGAGCAGTATATAAAGTTCTTAGAACAGCTGAGAGAGAAGTACCCTGAATAAGAGATTATACTATTCGTTGATAATCTTTATGTTCATAAGACCAAAGAAACAAGGAAGAGTTATGAACAACTTAGAATAACGCCAGTGTTCAACGTACCTTACAGTCCATAGTTTAATGGAATTGAGTTCTACTGGGGAATATTAAAAGGTCATTACAAGAAACTGCTGCTATATCACTTGATGCATGACATACCTATCGAAACAGTAGACTTTATTAAAAGCTCAGCGAAGAGAGTAGATAATTTGTTGGCTTAAAAGTGTGTTAAAGAAGGGAGAGTGAATGTATATAAATAAGTTTTGTAGTTAAGTTAATGAATATATAAGTCACATTTAAAATTCTTTAGAGGGAGCTGGCTTCTCTTTCTTTTCTTCTACTTCTTGCTTACCTCCACCTAAGTTTCTTCTCTTACTGCCAGCTCCAGCAACTATGTTCATTGACTCTGGTGGCTGAATATTTGAATAAAGACTCTTGCTGACTTCATACTTTGTCTGCGACTTTCGCTCTCTGTGAAGCTTGCTCTATTCCTTCACCAAGAAGATGCCAGTACCAGATTTTCTAAAGAGTTAAGCTAAAAATCTTACTAGAAATATAAGGGTGCTTCTGCAGCTCTGATAGCCAGCTCTCACTTATCTTGATCCCTTGCTTTTCCTTATCTTCTGATGATATGCTGTACCTCTTCTTATGAGATTCTTGAATAATTTCTTTCAAGTAATCACCTTTAATTGTTGCAAGTATGCCAAAGAAATAGTTTCTTTCAGGCAGTTTATTTGACAACTGCTTCTTAGTAGGCAGGTACAGCGAAACCTCTGGGTCATTCATAGCATCATCATATAAGTTAGTCACTGAGATTTCTGGATAGTTTGGAATCTCTGCAAACTTTACATCATAAGTTTTCAATGCTTTCTTCTCTTCGCAGAGTATCGCCCTTAGAAATGAAATTTTGGTACCTTCCATCGTTGGCAAGAACAAACCAACTACATAATCAAGATGAGTTACTATGAGTTCAATACCTTGCTGCACCAAGTAGCGGTGCAAATCCTCCTTGCTTCTAAATCTCTGAATCAATTCTTGTGCTTGCACTATTTTCATTACATCATTCATTGACTCCATCTTGTTTACAGATCTAAGAAATGATATTCAAATTTAAGTTTATTGATTTCAATTATATACCTCTGAAAAACTAACTATTAAATATGGGCATCCTATAGATGTCAACCTCTAAGAAGGATATGGAGAAGGTTTTGAGAACTGGTTTCAAACTTGAGAGATTGATATAAATTTCTACTGTTATAGTTCCATATTTTTAAATTTAAATTGGTACATACTTAATTAGGAGCAGCTCCTAAAATGCTAGTACTTAATTAGGAGCTTTAATTAATGCTAGTACTTAATTAGGAGTACCCTAATTTTAATCATATAATGACAAAATACCTCCAAAAGCAGTACGTACTTAATTAGGAGCAGCTCCTAAATTGGTACGTGCTATAATCAACTTATTATTGAAAGTTAAAATGGTTACTTTATCACCCAGATTTAGAGCTGGATCGTCTCTTAGCACTCATATTTCTTCTATAATAATCTAAAACTTCCCTTGAAACTTGTAGGCTTGCAAAGCTCTCATATAAGCTCTCAGTTATAGAGGCAGTTATAATTTTAAATTCAAATTTAAATATGAGCGCTAACATTTTAAGAAAAACAACAGCACTTCCATAAAACTAAATGAGACTGACCTTTGGCAGCAATAAAAAATGTGATAACTGTGAGATGAACTCACATAAGGAACTACCTGAGCTATCACTTGAGGTCTCTGTTATTAAAATAGAAATTAATAATAGAAAATAAATGGCAAACAAGTGTGTGGGAGACAGAGAGGAGGAGAAAGGTATTAATGAAATGCCTATACAAACTGAAGAAGTAGAAGTATACTTTTGTGAGTAGTGTGAGAGAGAGACTTCGCTCATAAATCTAGTTGGTATAGGCATATGAAAGAGCATAGAGAAGCCAAGCCAACTATATACTTAAAGCACGATAAAATCGACGGAAAGTATGAGTGCTTCGAGTGCCATAAGCAGTATGCTCATACAAGAGATTTAGGAAGCATCT
Source organism: Oxytricha trifallax (assembly GCA_000711775.1). Lineage (NCBI taxonomy): Eukaryota > Ciliophora > Spirotrichea > Sporadotrichida > Oxytrichidae > Oxytricha > Oxytricha trifallax. Next base: position 3,660 of record ARYC01017964.1, read on the forward strand.
TTTAAAAGCTCACAAAAAAGATTTAGAAATTGAAAAGCATGAAGATGAATTGAAGCTACTAAACAAAAGAAAAACAAGAGAATCTTCGAAACCTGTAGAGCTTGAACAAGCTAGTGAATCAGAATATGTGAGGAAATCACGCAACCTACTAGCATCCGAAATCACAAGATCATGATTAAAATTCAATATAAAAAGATTCATGTTCTTGCCTAAATTGACCTAGACACTTCACTTTAAAGCTACCTTATATAAGAAGAATACTTTGATAAGAAAGTTATCAATGATCATCAGTATGCATACAAGGTGTATCCCTTAAACTATCTCTTAAGTGATAATAAATACTAGATGGAGTTTACAAATGAGTATCAAGTACTCACTCAAGCAAAGTTCAAAGAGTGTAGATACTTAATAAAGTTAGATGCTGTTCTCCTCGCCAAGGATCATGTTGCTTTCAGACTCCCACTCTATGAAATGACCCTAAGAGATTTCATTACAGATCAAAGAAGAATAAGTAGCTTGGATAAATAGCAACTCAGACCATACAAGGTATAAAAGAGCTTCACAAGTTAGGGTTTGTTCACAGAGATTTGAAGCCAGAAAATATAATGATAAACTTCTCACCAATAAGAGTAGCAATAATCGATTTCAATAGAGCCTAAAGAGTAGAAGTATCAAGCTTGGAACTGTAATGGGAACTCAAGGGTACTATCCAGAAAGAGAAGACTGGAGAGATGGTGATTTTTAATGGGATGTGTGGGCTTTAGCAGCAATAATAATAGAGTGCGATATGCCCCGCAACGATTACTAATCTACAAGGTGTGAGAAGGATGCTAAACAAAGAATAAAGCAATTTATTGACAGAACAAGAGTATCTCAATCAATGAAACAAATGGCAGAGTCAATAATAATAAAACCAAACTCAAGATCAGACATATCAATAGAGCAGATAGAGTTGTGGTAAAGTAAGATAAACTTCAGACCTCTCCACATGATCCAAAAGTGCATTTTGAGTGATTAAATTAAATAAATTTACTATAAATTTCACATTAAAACCTATTAATAACCCCAACCCCTAACAAATTCCCTACAAATCAAAGCACTTATAAACCTCATTAAGGGGTTTTGGGGTTTTGAATGTCTGTGTGGGTTATGTGTTCCTCGATTCTTTTTTGGAAGACTTTGAAGCTTACTAGTTGGAGCCAAGTCTTCTTTAGATACGATGTTTCCATTTTGTTTAAGAAACAGTTTGTTCCTTGATCATTTAGCTTTTTTAAAGTTAGTGACACCTAGTTAATTTTGGGTAGGTAGTCTTTTTGGAAAGCGAATGCCTGGGAGAGAAGTATTGAAAGCTTCTCAAATTGTTTGAAAGTATTTTGTAGAGAGAGTTGAGACGGTTCCATAGAAAGTGTTTCGTGATGTGAAACTTTTATCTTTCTAGTTTAATAATTCCGCTGGAGATTTGTACTATACATTATTCGCACTGTTAAAATGCTGGTATTGCTCAACGTAAATATTAGACTAGTTATTAAGGTTGTTCTAGTTGTTTACATTTAAAGTGCTCTACTTTTTTATAAAGCTGCTCACGTTTTAAGCCATTTAACTGGCTTAGAGGGCAGCTTCCTCTGCTTTCTCTATAGACGGATGTTTATTATTCATTTTACTTTTATTATAATTTATATAAATCAACTACTAAACAAATACATAGAGATAATATATTTTCTTTGGCTTATGATAAGTAAAGTTATAAATAATTAATAATTTCAAATATTTTAAATCATGGCAGACAATGTAAGTAAATCATATATTGTAATTAATTTTTATAGATATAACTAGACTTACAAATAAATGATATTTTAAGAAGAGTCGAGCAATAAAATCAGATACTCAATTTAAATAACGATGGAGGTGCACCTCGAATGTCTTAGATAAGACTAGGTTGGAATAATCAAAGATAGCTTTGTTGGAATTTTACTGGATTTCATATAATTTCATTCTTGAGAGTTGCATTTTTCATAGTCCTATTGAATTACATCACAAACATTGAGGTAAAGAGTGCAGCAAGTGTAAACGAGAAAAACTGGACTATGACCACTCTCGCTATAATTATTTCATTTCTGATACTTGTTTGGATTTTGCAATGCGTTGTGCAATACTAACACTCAAATGCTTTCCAGCCTAAATTGCTCTACTTATTCATATATTTCTTGGTCGTGGGGGCAGGTGAATTCATTGATCATTTTGAGAAAGGATTTTCACTTAATTTCTATTTACAAGGTGAAGATGCAAAGATAGATTCGAACTTTATTCACTATGTGAGAATGTTCTTCTTGATTGTTGTTGGATTTATAGCAATGAGTTTGATAATATTGCTAACTGCAATATGTTGTTATGCTAGAATATAAGGGATAAATGCTCCCTAGAGAAACTAAGACCTCATAAATTGTTTGTACTATTAACTTTTTAGACATTTATGATAAATTTTAAATTAAGTTTAAGTAAGATAAAGCATGTCCCTTATAGCTCATTATTCTTCGAAGAAGGAAGAGATTGCTCTATTTGTCTAAGTACTTTCGAGAATGACGACCTAGTTTCACAGCTTTAATGCTCATAATATCACGTCTTTCATCAACAATGTCTTGGTGACTGGATTAAAAACGGCAAATCATCATGCCCTATATGTCGCTAGAATATTTAAGTTTGAAAAACATTTATATAATAGAATGATTTAAATTAAGTTTGAATCATTAATTTCAAAATATTTAAAAATTATAATTATAAATAATAGTAGCAAATTCAAAATGGAAGAAGGAAGGTTTAACAGATTTCACGATGAGAGTGACAGCCAGAGAAGTGATTTATATATTATTTATTATTTCTTTATGATTTTGCTGCAGTTTAAGAAAGAATCCGCTATTCAAAGCAAGTAAAGGTGTTTGCATAGGTAAAACCAAAGGGGAAATATGTTATCGATCTATTAATATTAATGCTACAACTACTAATAGTAAGTGGGCTATTGTACTTCCTGAAACTTGTTGAAGTTGAAAATAAAGAATCAGAGCACGAAAAGTAATGGATCATAGAAGTTGTTTTCACTATGTTGATAGCTTACACTCACAATTCAATTGTTGGAATATCTTCTTGGCTATGCTGTAAACGCATGCATTTCATGCATTTAAGCTATACTCTGCTGTCTTATGCAAGTAGTTCAGCGATGATAGGATATTAAGCTTACAGATCGTACAATGAGCTCGACGAGGACATGATTGGCCATGATAAAACTTATTAAGACGCCATAATTCATGAAGCATTCTTAGTTTTAAGATTTATTTCTCTGGGTATTGCAATAATTTTAGCAATTTCAATAGTGGCTGTGATAGCTTTTATTTTTTAAGCAAAGAGACATAACTAACTTAGTTAATTAAAGAGGGATCAATATGAATAGATTGAGAGCAAGAGATAGAAATAAGCTTTTGTTAATACTTAAATGGAAATTAACAACAAAGGAAGAACTGCTAAGAGATTGTTTGGGCTACCACATAGAGAAATGATCATCAACGATAAGATTATTACTTATTTATAATTTTTGTAATATCTAAGAAACAGTGTGGGATATGCTTTTATGAGTTGTAAAATCAAAATGCTGTCATTTAGCTCAGTTATATTAAATTTAAATTATAAGTTTTTTATTTTTTAAAGTTGCAACGATAATCATATATACCACTTAGACTGCATGGCGATATGGCTGTCATCAAGTTTAACTTATTGCCCTAAATGCCATCACCCCATATAAATTTAACCAGCAAATTAAATTTGATTTTTTAAGAAATTACTAAGTTATCAATACGATAATAATCATGAATAACATCATAATTAATTGTTTATAAATTATCTAATTAATTAAAATAATTAAAAAATAAAGTTGTTGTTTGCAATGGAGTTTTAGAAATTTGAAAACGAAATTGAAGAGGAAATAAAATAAGAATAAAACATATAAATTGATAGCCCTCTTCCAAGCTAATCCCAACCAGTATTATAACTCAATGTAACTTAACAATAAAATAAATTGTCAATATAGGTAAATTAAGACTAATAAATTGATCTGTAATTAGATTAAAGTTAAGCAAATCAGCATAATGACTCAAATGTAAGACTAATGTTTTGATGCTTAACATTTCGTTATAATTCCCCTTTAATTTTATTAATTTATAGAATACGGAGCGACAATAAAGATAACCGACTATTAACAGGGCCTAATCCATTAGATATTCAGAAGCCTAAACCAGTCCAGGTGTTTGCCAAAAACTATAAAACTAACTCATGAATGTATTCAAGTTGGCTTTCTTCTTTTAACTTCTGAAAATTTATATTGACACTAAAGTTGTTTCAGAGTACTAAACTAATCAAAGAGAGTGGATGATAACATTTTTGAAACTGCTTATAGTATTTAGTTCAATAAATCTCAGTCATAATTTATTGAATGCTTGTTTCTCTCATACTAGGTGTTGCAGGAGACTTAACTTGATTAGTTTGGGAACATTGGCTGTAGTAGTTGTAAATATTTTGTCAATTGTAATTATGACTTACTGGTACACTAAGGGACTCTATATCAATTATGGAGTGCAGAAGCCTGAAAAAATTGAATCTAATTTTTTAGGGTTAAGTTTGAATCGATTTGTATGCACTGATCATTATATAATAATTAAATTCCCTAAAATTTCCTTCATTATTCTACAGTTTTTTGTTAGTTATTAGGCATTTGCTACATAACAGTTATTTTTTGCATGATACTGTGTCTGTGTGGGGTGCTTATTTAACATGGAAGAAAGTAAAGAATGCGTGGAAATATTCTCTAAAATATTAAAGCAATGCCCTTTGGTACACTTGTTTTTGGGGAGAGCAGAGACTGCCCAGTTTGTTTGAGTGCTTTCAATGCTGATGACTAAATCATATAGCTAAAATGCCATAAGAGTCACATTTTTCACCAGGAATGCCTAGAATTATGGATTTAGAAAGGGAACTTAAAGTGTCCAATGTGCAGAGTAGAGATTGAAACTTGATTTATTTTCAATTACTTTAATTGTCTATTTTACAACAACAAGTACAAGTATTGTTTAAAATTATTAAATTATAAATTAAACTTAAAAAATGAATTCATTAAGCAAAGTGATTTTGAGTCAATCAAAATCTTGTTTCAAGCCAATTAATACTCATTATATAAAAGTGTCACAGAATATATTTTTAAGAAATATCTAAGCATTTAGATTCAGTAATGAACATCAATACAATATCTATGAGGGTTATAGAATGAGATCTCCTGAGGAAAAAAGAGAAGCTTAGAAGCAAAGAAGATTGGCTAAAAAGTAAATAATTTTTCATTTATCCATACTTGATTGTAATAATTTTAATTTTAGAGATGTACCATAGATGGATGGTACTGAATTCAAAAATGTCTGTATCGACACTATTTAAAAATACGAATTAGCCTTCACTTAGTTAGAAGCTGAAAATCCAAAGGGAAAACTAGAAGTAAAGCGAGCTTCCCCTTTGGAATTATAAGTTCTAATAAAATCTCTTGGCACCTATAAATTCTACGTAGATGAGTAGGAGTAGCAATTCTTCCTATAATCCCCAGAGAGTGGTCTGCACAATTACAAATGGGATGGAGACAATCAGTAGTGGAAGAGTATTTCACAAGTACATTTTATGGAGGAATTACTGCTAAGAGAAGTCACTCCCAAGACTAATGGAATGCTTACTTTGTGATTAGAATAATTATTTTATTTCTTAAGTTGATCCTGAATCAATTTTTTAAGCATTTAAAGAGAATTAAAAGATATATAAAAGATCTAAATTTACAAAAGTCAGTATAATTATTTTAAATTAATATAATGGATGATTCTAGAATAGCTTTGAACCCTAATAACCTATTAGATTAATCATAATTGAATCAATCAAACATACTCAATGAATCCTAAGATTTATTGCCATTTAACCCTTAAAACCAGGATAACCTATTATAGTAAGACTTAATTAATCCTTTTAAGGACAACTTTGATATTGATATGCCCAGCTAATTACGACTAAATAGAAATAGTTTGAAGAATAATAACTAGTAAACTAGCAATAAAAAATCAACCTCCACTTTCTTATAGGACTAAATAAATAAACACTAAGAACAGGATGATTAATTGGAAATTCCTAATGGTTTGATTATTACCCCAGGTGGAAGTCCTTAAAATTATAACGATAGTTAGTAATCACAGACGCCCACTTCAAACTCTCAATAAACACCCTAGAACAACAACATGCCTTCGAAATCTTAAACGAAGCAATCTCAGTTTCATAAATAGCCTCAATCAATTGGCTCCAATAAGCCACAATCTAATCAAGACTAAAATAATGGAGATAACATGGAGTTCGTGTAGATTGTATACAAGGATGGGAAGAGGTACAAGCAGTATAAGAAAAAAGTAAAGAAGAAGCGCATCCTCACAAGAGAATAAGTTGATGAAATCAGGAGTGCGTTTGAGTTGTTCGATAGAGATAACTCTGGCAACATAGATGTAAATGAGTTGAGAGATGCTATGAAAGCGCTTGGTATATATTTGAAAAAGGAAGAAGTTAAGAATATGATGGCACGTGTGGATAAGGATGGTAGTGGAAGCATCGAGTTAGATGAATTCATGGCACTTATGGCTGAAAAGATTGTAAAATATACATAAATTTATTTCATATTTTTATAGAGTGAGAGAAACCCAGAAGAAGAACTAAGGAAGGCATTTAGAATATTCGATGATGATGATAGTGGGAAAATATCCTTTGATAACTTGAAGAAAGTGGCTCTTGAACTTAATGAAAATGCAAGTGACTAGGATCTTAGAGATATGATAAAAGAAGCAGATTCTAATGGAGATGGCGAGATTGATATTGAAGAATTTATTTCACTCATGAAGAAAGCCAAACTTATCTGATTATTACTTATTATAACAATAGATATTAATTAAAAGACCAAATAAAGTATATTTATAAATTAATATCACTTCATAGATTATGAATAGTCGAATTGATTACGAAATTTCATTAAAATTATAACAGGGTAGAATTAATTAATAAAATGTACGATGCAGAGACTAGAGAGTATGAAAAACAGCGAGAAGCCCAGCAAAACCACATGCGAGTTTAGTAGCTCCAGGAATAAAGAGAGAATGCGAAGAATATACTAGAGAACCTGCTGAATGAGAACAATGCAAAGGAGAGAGACTTGGAAATTCTGAGGAAGAGAGTGATGATTGAAACTAATGAACTCAATGCTATTAACGGAAAGATCATGAGATCCAACCAGTAATCCAATGAAAATAATAACAAAGAAGTAAGCACAAATGATTAACAATTAGAATCTTAATTAGTATGTTTTAGGAAGAGAAGAGGAAGAACAAGCTGAAAGAATTGCCAAATTTGAAGATTAGTAAATACCAAGCGCAAGTAAACAGTTTATTCAAAGAAATAATTGCCATTTAAACTGGTTAGGTTTTAGATGAGTAAGTAGCTTAATTAATTTCAATCTAATTATAGTGTGAAGGGAAACGCACAGATATTATCTGGAATATCACAGATAAGATATATAGTCCAAGCTATTTGTGTAAAATTGATTCTTACTGACCCAACAATTCAATCTCATAAGAAAGATTCCTATAACATAATCAACACTGAGAATTGTTATGTATGCACATTTAGAATCTATCCATCAACCATGTTCAATGAGATAAAAAAAGCAGCTTGTGAATTTTGGAATAAAATTGAATAAAAATACAATCTCACTGACGAGTATTTCAATAACCTCGTTTCTTATAATGACACTGTTATGAATTGTAACAATTATTTATTCAACTCTCTCTCTCTCTCTCTTGTCTAATTGTATATGTCCCTTTTAATAATCATATAATTATGAACTTCTTCAAGACATATAACTCATTAAACCCAAACGTTGAGGCAGTCGTGTATTTAGTAAAAGCAAACCAGAAAGCCAGAGAATTGAACAGGTTGTAGTATGATTCAATCACCCTAGACGAGAAGAAAAATAAGATGAAAGAGAATTAAGAGGGAGGTAATTTGAGTAAATTCAGAAAGAGAACACTAGATTTTTAGAAAATAGAGAGGGTGCTGCCTGGTTTAAGTTAATACAGAGAGCCCAATGAAATTGAAGTCAAGGAATTTCCGTGCGTTTTATTTTATAATTTTTATTTTAATATCTCAAGAGAAGTAACCCACTAGCATTTGAGAATAACATTTGGATCTTCATAATGTACATAGTAATCTTTGTGCTGACTTGGGTCTCACTAGACCTTAGATCATAGTCCAAAGAAGTTTACACAATGACGAAAGTTCTAGAGTCTTGGCTTCAAGCTAAATATACCGGGAATTAAGCTAATTTCACGGATTAAACTTTAGATCAGTATGATTTCAATAAAGTCAATATAAATACAAAGAGCGATTTGTACAAATACTTCTAAGAAGATTTTTCCAGGTTGTTTTTCAAAGTCCCCTCAAAGAGAAACCAATCTATTCATGAGTAAAATTTTTAAAGTTATTAACATATATTTTAGATAAGAGTCATTGTTTCTATAGGCTTATGATATAATTGGAACAGTAAGATTACACACAGTAAGTATTAAAATATTTTATTTATAACTTATAGGTACATACAAACTCAGTCCCATGTATTGGAGGGTAGGGCTTGTTGAAATGTTTTGAGGTAAAAGTGAATGATGATACTATAAACAAAACAAATTTTGGATCTTAACTATGGGAAAAATATCGCACGAGTGATGAAATCAGTGAATCTTACTCTTTAACTGGTGAGTTTATCACAGTAACTGGCAATGGTTTTACATTAGATGTGAGTCCTTCAATAAACTCAACTGAATTCAATTAAACTATTAGAAATGCTTCCAAAGTGCTTTTTGATGATGCTGCTAGAGGGTTAGTAGTTTCCTTCACCACTTATAACTTGAGAACGGATTGGTGGGCATTTAACTTTGCTTTTTATGAGTATGGAGCTCACTAAGAAGTTATCTCTACTTAAATCAGAAGTTATCCCTTCAGACCCAATATTTATGAGAGCACACAGGAAAAGAATATCTATAGAGTCGACATTATTAGAGTATTTCTTACCTTCTTAACTTTCCTGGCCATAGTCATTTATAAAGTAACTCAATCTTTTTTAATATCCCTTTGTAGATGGTAAATTAGAAGAGAAATAAGATTAAGATGACATCAGCTATTATTTCAAATTACGCCATAAGTATATTCATCTTGATAATCTTTATTGTACAAGCAGCTATGTGTTTTTAACTTCAAGAACATACTATTGATATAATTAAATCAAAGACTTACTTTGTAAGTAAAGATTAAATGCTTTTATATTTTTATTTTAGAATTCCTATAGACTTGCAATTTTATCTTACTACATGAACTTCTTTGTGTGTTTATCTCTGCTTTTGATTGGGCTTTTGATAATAAAATTCAACAGAATTTCAAGGAGATTATCTCAATTATATAACATGATTGAGAAACCACTACTGACTTTATTCCTTCTAAAATTAATACTGGTGGTGATATATGCTTTACTGGGCTTTTGTGCTTAACAGATTTGGGGCACTGATTTCTTTTAATTTAGGAAAATTACAGTGGCTTATTATTCTATGTTCAGTATGTTTACTCTACACTCTAATCAAGTTGTTGATGATGCCTACACACTATACTCAAATTTTATTTTTAAATGAATAATATATTTAATTGCAATATTTTAATGTAACACTCTACATATACAGGCACTTCTGGACATTTGTATTCATTACAATCTACATAGTATTTATTCAATATACTTTCATGAATATCTTCACTTCCATCTTTTTTGAAGAGTAGAGAGTAATTGCAATGTTTGAGGAAGTTATCTATCAGAAGTATGAACATCTCAGAAGAAAGAAAATTGTCAAAACATTAATAAAGTATGTTTATTTATTATATAACATGGTTATCATCATTCTTTATATGTTGTTCATTCTGTTTGAAAAAGGCCTAATCTCTTAAGAAGAAAAATAAAAATGACGACAATGAATTGGAGGCAGTCAATGTGCTCAGAGATAAAATGAGATAACAAAAGAGGAGCAAGAAATAAGAAGTTAATAACAGAAAAATGGATAACAATAGGATATGATAAATAAGATCAACTATGATATAATTAGATTATGTATTTTTTTATTATATTTTTCTCATTAATAAGATATGTTTCTAAATTACATATTAATTGTGTTTGAATGGAATTGATAATAATAATAATACTCATAAATAATTCTCAATAATGCTAAAATAGAATTGTATCAAATTATTTTATGATGATATTTAAAATAATTTTGATACTTTTTTTTATCAATAACAAATCCTGGAGCATCCTTTCTATTATCAATTTGAACGAATTCTCTGAGTTTCTCACCAACATAGATCTGTCTTGGTCTGCCGATTCTAGTCACTGGCTCACTCATCATCTCTCTCCATTAGGCAATCCATCCTAAACTTCTAGTGATTGCGAAAATAACACAAAACATGTTTCTTGGAATTTGAAGAGTGTTCAACAAAAATCCTGTGTAATAGTCGATGTTAGGGTATATAATTAAAAATTATAAATAAGTTTGATTTTACAATTAAGATTATAGATGTCTTGAAGTGAAATATTCATCCTTTAAAGCAAGCTCCTCAAGTTTTAAAGCAATATCAAAAAGAGGATCTTTGATACCTAACTCGTAGTACAATTCAAAACACATTTGCTTGATGATCTTAGCTCTGGGGTCATAACTTTTGTAAATTCTATGACCAAATCCCATGAGTTTCTTCTCCTTTCTTTTAACTTAATCCAAAAATTTAGGGATGTTCTCTTCACTTCCAATATCTTAGAAAATATCCATCTGCTCTTCATTTGCTCCACCGTGCATGGGTCCCCATAAACTTGCTACACCTGCTGAAATACAAGCGAATGGATTTGCAAGAGAAGATCCTGCAATTCTCACAGTGGTTGTTGAGGGACCTTGATCATTATCGGCATGCAAGATGAAAATCTTTTCAAAGTAGTCCACAAACAATTTAGGTACTTAAAATTCTGGATCCATTGGGTCCGAAAACATCATGTGCAAGAAATTCTGAACGTAAGAAAGCTTTTTGTTTGGATGAACGATAGGAAGTCCAGCTGATGTTCTGAAAGCCACTGCTGCAATAACTGGCATCTTACCGATAATTTTAATGGCTGAAAGTTCTCTTTAAATTGGATCCTTGATGTCAAGGGTATTATGGAAAAATGAGGAAAGGGCTCCTACAACTGAACACATGATTGCCATGGGATGTGAATCTACAGTAAAGCCTTTGTAAAAGTCTAGAAGTTTATCATGAATAATCATTTCATCCTTGATTCTCTCTTCGAAGATATCAAGCTCCTTGGCATTTGGTAATTCACCATAAAGAAGAAGGAAGCATACTTCGATATAGGTTGATTTTTAGCATAGTTCTTCGATGCTATACCCTCTGTATAAAAGTTTTCCTTTTGAGTTAGAGTAGGAAATAGAAGAGGCACAACTACCAGTCACTGTATAGCCTGGGTCGAAGAAGAACATATTTGTTTGAGTATATAGAGCTCTAATATCTAAATGCTTCTCACCCATTGACCCTAAATATAGATTAAGATATTAAATCTTAAATACCAGTCAAGATGGGAATCTCGTATTCTTTTCCATCTACAGTTGTAAGTTTAGCCATTTCTCTATTTTATTCATCAACGATTGGCATAAGTTATGCAACTCTGCCTATACTTTGCTTCAAGAATTCTGCTTCTTTAGATAGATCAAATTCCAGTCTGTTAATAAACTTAGATAACTTTTTGTGTGAAAGCTGAGCTTCAGTATTCCTAAATATACGTGGGTAGAAATTATAATTAATAAAATTTAATTTAAAAATTTTTAATTTCAAACTCTTAATATTTTTAAAGATATGGTGAATCTTTTCTTACATTAAATATGGCAATTAAATTAAAAAATTATAATCTAAAAATATTTTTCAATTATCTATCTTATTTGATTTAAATATAAGAATGATGGAGAATTAATAATTTTGATTTCATATACTATTTATATAATTACCCTAATAGAACTAGGTATTAAATAAATATAAATAAAATTTATTTTTCAAACTTATTTTGCTTTTCTGATAGCATCTTACTGTTAATTTATCATTTAATACGCTTCGTTTGGATTATCTATAACCATATCTTAAATGTCTAATACAATCTGATTTTCTAAATTTTTCTTTGTCTTAATTTCATGTTTGCTTTCTATTTAACCTATACTTTTCAAAGGCATCTTATTTCTTGTAACTGAAACAGAGTTATAATTACCCATACTTGCCCTGCTCAAACCTATTCCACTTTAGATATTTGAATTTTGTTCAAGGAAATTTTATAAGTGATCTATAGTGGGAGGCTTTTTGTAGTTTTAACGGATTTCTTCGTTTTTCTTTATTTTAAAATCTAAACGCTCTTTGTGAGAGCTAATGGAATCTTTGATAACAGTTTCTAAATTTCTATAGACATCCGCTTCTTTCTTTTGAGTTTTCTGAAGTCTTTCAAGCAATTATGATTCCATATTTTCAAGTTTATGGATACTATGCTCCTTCCTTTATATAGTGGAATATTCTTGGTCATACTTTTGTTTATGAATTTATTGCATTGATCGAATAAATTCTTCTCTTCGTTTTTAAAGTTTAAAGTTAGCTTGGAGTTCTTGAGACTATACTTCTAACTTTCTCATACTATTAACTTGTTATTGCTCTATTTTGAATCGATTTTTTATGTCTACAATGAAAACCTTTTCTTTTCTTAGCTCAGAGGCATTACTCAATAACTCTTCTTAACGCTGTTTCATTTGCAAATCTAATAAGGACTATTTCTCTTTTCTTTCCTGTAATATACGAAGCTGTCTTTCTTCTATGCGCTTTTACCTCTATATATCTGCCATCATGAGAGATTTATGTCTCTCATCATTGTTTCTCTATATTTCTTGAAGCTGCTCAGCTCTTATACGAGTCTTCTCTATTTTCTTAAGAACTTTGGTTTCTTCATTTTGAAGCATGTTAATTCTATTATTGAGTAACTTTTCATCCCTCTCGACTATCTATCGTTATTATTTTACTCTTAAAATTGTATTAGAAGCTGATCCATCTCTGATCATTTCGCGATTTGATTAAGTGGAGCCGCTCATTGTTGATAGATTCATCACTCCTCTAGATCCATTAGCTTGATATATAAATAATACATTGATTAAGAGGGTAATTATATGGAGAAACATATAGACTATTGAAACTTTTACTTTAGACATCATCCATCAATATCATAACTGATGGACTATCTCTGCTTAATTTTGAATCAATATCACGAGTAGTAGAGTTATTTATTTTATCAGATTTCTTCTAAACTGTGTTGTTTTCAGTCTTCATAATTTACTGTATTCTCTATTGATTTCTATTATTAGATTATTTCTCTTACAATTTTGAATTAGAATTTTTCACTAAAGCATTATTTGGACTTTTATCCATAATTTTAACAGGGGTTTTGTGATCAGGCTTGTCAAGGGGCTTGACTGATTTTTATTCTTCAGGAATTATCTCTTTTTTTTTACTCTACTCTTAAGATTCTCTAACAGTTTCTTATAAATCAGATTTCTAGAAATTACTTGTACTGTTTAAGCTTTATAATTAAACTTATTTATTCATGTTATTGTTCAGACTTGAATTAGAAAAGGAGGGTTGATTAGAGTATTGAACTTAAACATCGACTTTTTATTTGAGTTTATTTTATTATACAGTTTAAAGATTTTCATACTTTCCAGCCTAAATTTTAGAATAATTAGGTGAAAATGGTATAATTATTACATCTGGAAGTAGAATTTGAGAGTCCAAAGATATATCAGATTTCAAAATGCCATTTGAGTTTTATTAAGCTTACTATTATTAATTTTAATTATTGGATATTGTGTTCTGTTGAACTGTTAAAACTAAGCTATTAACTTCGTTCTGGGATCTATCCTGTAACTTATTTTCCTGAGATTATAAAATTTATGATTGCTAAGTTTTTTGCTATATTTAAGGTCTAACTACAGGTGCTGGTTTGTACATCTGTTTTTATTCTTCAATTTATTTGGCTTACATTTATTTTCTGTCTAATGAAACTTATTCCCTTTACTGGTTTGAATTGTGAGATTAATTATGTAACTGATCAACAGTAGCTACATTATTCATTATAATATCTTGATTTGATTTCTACTGAATTTAACCAATGCTTTATTCCTTAGCCATTAATCGTGGACGACCCATATTTTATTATTATAATGAATTGGTGAGTGAAATTTATTTCAATTAAATATTTTAATTAAAAAATTTAATGTTGATAAATAAGGCAAAATGCTAATTATAAATAATTTATATTAACGACTATACTAAATTGAAATAATTTAATGGTAAATAAAATAAGTTTTAGATCTCTAAGAAAATAACCATCAATCATCTCCCCAAATTACTTAGATTTGTGAAACTATATATTAATTATTAAATTGGGTAAAATAAAAAAGATTGAATCTTACTTTAGAGCTAATTATGGCTAATTCTTTGTGATTAACTCTTCCGATTAAAAATTACTCGTCATATTAGAGTTTTATGTTTTGGAGTCTAGATCATCTTATTATTGTCTTTATATTTCAGACATAGGAGGAGGTTTATTCCGACTAGATTTAGCCTAAGATTCAATTGCTTCTTACGGAGCACCCTGATTTACAATTTTAAGTTTTTCTTGCTCACTTAAGACTTTATTTTTTAGAGCTTGTTGAATTAAGTTCAACATACTTTATTGATGCTTAATAAAATTAATATAACAGGCTTTAATTTCATAATATTTAATTAATTGAAATCCTAATTTTCAAATCTTGAATGATTAATTAGGAATATTTGTGAACAATAAATTATATTAAGTAACTCAAAGCTGTTTCTATTATTGATTTTACTAATGTGCAGTATAATTACCACTTGAACTATCATTCGATAGAACACTCCTCTTATCTAAATGTGAAGGTTTACTCTATTTACATTTAGAAAGATGCTTTTATTTCCAGAGTTTTAAGTCTGAGTTTTCTGTCTCCAGTTTATCAATCTTTTTCTTTAGCTTGGAAGTGTATTTATCATAGCCCCTAATGAATGTGTAAATTTTATTTCTCATTAAAAGTAGCTCCTTGTTAATTGCATTGTTTTCACGCTCAGTCATTTCTTGTTAAAATTAAACGAAATGCTTTTCAAATATTGAACTAGGTCCATTCATGTCTCCAATACCTTGACCTAGATTATTAAGGTCAACTGTTTAGTGTAATTAAGGATGGTTTGAATTTTATTTCAAAGATGGCATGATACTTCTTAAATTAGCAAGTGAGCGATTCTTGTTCATTTGTGTCTTAATAAGCTATTCTGCTTCGACTGCATTAAAATTAGTAGTGGTGAAAGGTCTATCTTGTATCGGTAAGTTATCAGAGTTGAATTAGTTTGTTACAATATCTTTGGAAGGGGACCTTACAGAAGCATATTACTTTTGAGATGGGCTTGAAATCGTTCCAACATGATCGAAACCATTTAAGTAATTTTGGTAAATCATATTCTTTTAGTTTGAACTGTTCACTACAGACACTACTTCATGATTCTCAGAGATGAAATTGTTAGACTACTCTATTAGAGATTATTCATTATAGAATTATTAATGCTGATTGTGATAATTTTCTCTTAATGATAAAGGTCGAGTTAAGTTTCTAGGTTGATTTGTAGGGCCAACCTACTTTACCTAATTAAAGGCTTTTTGTAAGTTTTAAATTAATTGGTTCTTCTAATCTAGTTTATTCTATAAATTATTATTTTTAGGATCGTATCTCTGTTTATTTAGTTATTACTCAAGTGTTTATTTTTCGTACTAAATTTTGTCCATCATTTGCTTTTGCTCCTCTATAACTTTTAGAAGTTGAGCAGGATTAAGTAAACTCATGTTTCTATTTACTTCATTTAAAGGTGAATTACTTGTAGGAAACTTTAAAATAAAATTAATTGACTTGCTATGAATCTTATTTGGAGAATTTGCATTAGAAGCGATTTGTGAGAACTCACTTGACAAAGCCCTATCCTTAACTATGATTCCTGAAGGATTTCGTACTAACTTAGTCTACTTCTTCCCTGAGGGCAAATCTATATCAGCATCTGAAGCTTCAACTATGAGATTATGACTAATTTTAGTATAATTAGCAATCTTCTTATCAGCACCACTTATTCCTAATTGACTCAGAGCAGTTGTTCTATTGAACATGCTGTTTAATTTTTCATTAACTGATTGCTTTGAATTTAATCCATCTGTTAATTTATGATAGTTCTACAACAAATTGGATTGGGAATTGTTTGTACTAATCTTCATTGAAAGAGGCATTGAGTTAGCTTAAGCTTACTTCAGGGTTTGCTTATACGATACTTTTGCTTATTTTTTCTTGTCAGATTAACGTTTTGATTCTAGTGCACTACTCTAGTGATCAATCGACCTTGCTGTGTTGTAATCACTATTATCACCCCTCATATTTATAATATCCTTGCTTAGTTTAATTTTAGTCGTGCCACCAAAGTTCATTTATTGTTAGTTTAGCTTTTTTGTTGATGGCATCATAAAAGTATTTGGTAAACTATTCAGAGTGCTATTCATAGGATTCATAGTTGCAGTCATTTTGCTATTATTTATTCTGTCAAATTGAGACTACTGTGTCATTAAGAATTCAGTGAGCTAGTCAAGTGGTTGTCTACCTTTTGAGTTTTCTTAGTTATTTCCTTTTCTTGACTTAGAAACCTTACGTTTTGTGTCAACTTGCAGTTAATGCATTTAAAAAGTTTACTATGGATTGAGAAGTGAAGAAAACGAAGTAAAGCCAACGTTTGATTTTGGCAGATTCATTGTATTATTGTTATTATTCAAAGTATTTTCAATTTGTTTCTACATGTTGACTGCCTAAGACATCTACTGATATTTGATATTCCTTGAAATAGCATGGAGGTTGCTGAGACTATTTTAGTTTCTTACTAGTTAATTCTGGGTATGCTGTTTATTTACCTGAGTCTCTTGGTTAAAATTTTGAAAAGCTTGATGGATTTCATTGTTTGAATTAGGCCTATTTTGATTTTATCTAAATTAGCTATTACTTTCATGAGTTGCTTACATTTTCGAATTTTTCCTAAGTTTCATACTTTTTGTGTCCTTTACCGAATTTAATACATAAAAATATCAATTAGAATTTTTTCTTACTCCATGATTTGAACCAGATCTCTAGCCTATTTAATATAAATTTTCAATTACTAATTACCTGGCATAAATTTTTACAAAGCCTGCTCAATGTTTATAAATTGCTGACCCTGAGGAGTGGACACTTAATTAATATAAAAAATACATAAATATATTAATTTCCAAGATGCTTGGCATATTTAATAAATTCATCAGTAGATTTGAATTAACCCTGAATATTATGATCTGAACTCAAATTTCCATTTATTTATAGCTAATTTGGCTGCATTTCAAGTATTGCTTGCTATAAAGCTATCTGCTTCTTGGATACTTATTGATTTTACTATGTAGGAAGGAATGAATTCAGGTTATTATAATTAAATTAAAAATATATATTACCATAAATATTAAAAATTATGAGGAAACAATATTAGAGTTTTATTCGTTATAAGACATATGCTGAGAGTGCAAATCTATAAATAATTATGTTAATTGGAAATGATTTGATGTACTTCTTGTTTTCATATTGATAATTTAAATTTATGAAATATTCTTATAAGATTTTATTTACATTCGCTTATAAAACTAAAATTATAATTCTATTTAACATTTTAAGACTAAAGAATGCAGTTTTGAAATTAATAATATGAATATAATTGAGAAGAATTAAATACAATTTAAATCACATACTAATACCATCATATTTACACATTTCACAGGAATTGCCCATATAGCTCTTGTCGGCTGCAATATTAGCTTTGTATGCAGAATGAACTCTGCAATAGTATCCATGTTAAACACAAAAATTAGCACATTCCTTGCATGTCCTACAGTTCTCATCTTTGATATTCAATAATAACAATTATTATATGTTAAAATTATGCATAGAAACTTTACAGATTGTTACAACTGAGAACAGCAGGATTTTTCATACACATATAGCAAACATTTACTTTAAGAGCTATTGGTCTCATTATTGGATCAATTTTCTTATCCACTAAGTTCTTTATATAATCGAAATTCAAGTATTTATCTTTGAAATCATAGCAAATCGATGACCATCTCTCATACATCAGTAGAATAGTTTCATAGTCATTAATGTTTTTGAGTTATCGATATTAGATTTACATCTCCTCAATTTTACGCCAGAATTTCTGCATATCATAAAGTATCTCAGTGATTTCTTTATCGATTAAAGCCTACTCATATTTTGTTAGAAATTTAAACCTGTCTTCTTTAACTTGCTCTAAGTAAGCTTTGTGTTCTGCTATTTATCTCTGTAGCTTTGGCTCTCTTCCAAATTCAATGTACTGAAGTAGTGAGGAATACATAATTTCCATGGGTTTCTCTAAATCACTTAGAGCGAAGCATTGGCTTTTATCTCCATAAGTATCATAGCATTTTTGGCAAATAAAAGTAGCATACGGTAATGAATACATTATAACTGGTTCAGAATGCGGTAAGCAAACTTTCTGCTCTTATTTCTTTGGAACTACATGTTCTCTTTCTTCCTTCTCCATATCATGAAAGAAGTAAGAAAATAATTATGGCTTAGCCTGTCTATCATGAGAATATACAGTAGGTTAGGTTTAGTAATCTTTTTTAGTTCTATGTTCATTATACTCAGTTCTCAAATCACTAAAGGGTTTGTGTATAGTAATAGGCTCTTTAACAAGTGTGTCATATTAATTTTGCTTAGAATTGGATTGGTAACTTCTTAATGTGGATTTTTAATTTGATTAAGATCTAAATGATGGAACTTCAATTCTTATGAAATCATTTTATTGTCTCATATCACTGCTGTTATATTGGGGATTAGGTCTTAAATTGTTTTAAGGTAATTGCATGAACTAATCTCTTTAATTTATACTGTATAAATCAAATTTCGTTGAATGGTTAGCTGGAGTAGGTGATTGTCTCATTAAAAATGAAGGCGTCTGTTTCAAGTCTAATTTTTAATCATTGTTCAGATAAACACTACTAGCCATGTTGTAAGACTTATTCTACAGATCTCTGTTTAAAATATTTGCTGATTTCAGTATGTTTTCAGCTTAACTACTTAAAATAGAAGTTCTAAATGTTGTGTTAGACTGCAGTAACAAGGGGTTTCGATAATCTACCATCACAAAATTTTAATAAATTATATAATTAAAATAACTTAATTGAGTAAGTAAAATGGAAGTAAACTTAATGCAGTAAAACTCATTATCAAATCCAATAAAAGACAGCACTATCTATAAAATACTTACTTGGCAGAATAAGAAGTAGACACTGAAATATTTAGCCTTTGTTCAAATATTCTTCTATCTGTACATTTAAAGAAACAACTCTTTGGCTTTTATACTCTCAAGATTTTGTGTGATGTATCTCCTCAAAAAGTTAATATTTTCAGGAAGAAATAAAAGCAAAAATGACAAAGAGTAATCTCAAATATAAGATGGAAAGAATGAGGATTAGAGTTAAAATGATAATGAAGTCATTAGTGAAGAGAGTTTGAGGCTGCTATATGTGATAATCTACATGGGATTGAATATGGTTATACAGTTTATCAGAAATATCATTCAGATGAAAGAAAAGCATAAATCTATATTTGTAAGTTCCCACAATTTAAATCAACTTCTATTTTATAGAAAGCTGCATTATTGATGTACTTATCGCAGATGGCAAGATATCTCGGAGATAAACTTACGCTTTATATAAGTAAGTTCTGAACTAATTTACTGAAATTTCATTAATTTGATTTTTTCTTAATCATATTGGCATAGTTGTATTGAGTTTGTTTGTTATACCTAAAATTCTGGAAGACTACTAGCATTCAGAAGAGCTAAGACAATCAGATTAATCATAAAGATCTTGGAGAATAATAAACTTAGCCAAATCACTAATAAATATGATCAACAATAAAATACCGAGACACTCAGAATTGCAAAGAAAATGAGATTTAAATAATAGTGATAAGTTTGAGTTTTAATGATTAACTTCTTAAGAGTATATTAAGAATTAGTAGTAATTTATTATAATTTATTGTTTAATATAATGGAGTCAAATACCCAGCACAAGGGCAGTCTAGACATCTCAGAGAAGGCAAGTTTACTATCTATTAGTCTTAAATTTGGTAGTTTAGGATCCCTAAACAATCTGACGACAGTAATCCCAATAAAAATAACAATGAGTAAAATTCTCAAAGAGGAGGTACGAGGCAAGTTGACATCGAGAGACATTTATTGCAAAGTGTGAACGAGAAAAATCAAGAGAGAATCAGATCTAAGGCTAGAGGTAATAATACTAAAACAAACGAACAGAGTGGTCTAACATTTATAGATGAGAAGAGATTGAAGAAGGAGAAGAAACAATTCTTCTGATTATATTTATACTTTATTTATAACAACATAAGAAGGATAAAAAAAGAAAGGACAAAAAGAAGAAGGACAAGAAGCGTAGACATCAATCAGAAAGCAGCGAAGAAGAAAACCTGGATGATCTGAAATTTCTGGATAGATTGAAAAAAAGAGATAAGAAGAAAAAGAGAAAGCACTCGTCATCAGAATCAAACATTAATTTGTTTTAAAATTATAGAATCAGAGAGTGATGACGAAGATTAAGTGGGCCCACAGATCCCTGACAACTTCTATGAAGAGCAGAAATTAAAAGAAGAGGAGTTGTTGAAAGCAGGTATTATCTAGAGTTCACTACTGACATCATACAAACGCCCAAGAAAACAGAAGATTCCTGATTAATTGCACCCTTCAGATGAGAAGAAACTGTTGACAGAGGCAAGCATCAAGGAGCAGCAAAAGAAGGAAACGATTATCAGAGCAGAAATGAAAAAGATTCTTGAGGATCAGAAGAAGTTAAGGGAGTTGCAATAACAGTAGCACATGATGAACATGGGATTTTAATGATTATTTCAAAGATTCAAAAATACAAATGATTTCACAAAAAAGTTAATTAATTTCATTAAGAAAAGATCAATCATATATTGTGAACAGGTTGAATTAAATACTATAAGAGTATTTAATGAATTATAATAAGAATAATAATAATGGTTTTGAAATTTGATAAAGCTTTTACTCTAACAATTCTGAGTAGTTTGTTATTTCTCTCAGAATGTGATTAATTGGTTGATTCAGCAGGTAAAATGCTTGAAATATAGGGAAAATTCGTTAAAACAAGCAATAAGTATTCTGAATTGAACCGACCCATAGAAGATTTGCACTCAGAACGTGTTGACAATCAATAATTGCCTAATCAATTCTAAGTTGATAAATTCTTGGGATTATTTCAAGTTACTGATCAATCAAGTAATACTAAAACATAATTTATGAATATTTTATAGGTATCACTAATGATAACAGTACAGTCATGAAATATATTGAGAAATAATTATATGACTTCTATGATGTTCAGCTATACTCTTAACTATATATTGGAAGTTAGAAGCAACCATTTAATGTCATATTTGACACAGGCTCAGCCGTAATATTCATTAATTCATATTGAATACTTTTATTAATCTTTAAATGAAATTGATTAAATTAAATTCAATGATTATATTTCATAAGTAGTTTCCTCTTAGTATTTAGCAAGGGAGTTGATTCATATTCACTTTTTAACATACTAAGTTTCTCATTCATATCAATAGTCCTCATATCTTGAATTTCATTGAATTTCTTCTTTAAAGATGAATCTCTACCAATTGTGTTCAAATTTATAAGTTGCATTGAACTCTTACCCTCTGTGTTGCTAAAATAAGAGGAATTTAAGTTTTTATTTAGCAATGTATTTTTTAAGGAGGATTATTTCATCGTAGTCTAAGCAGCAGCTCTATTTACTTTCGAGTTTGTATTGTAAAATGAAGAGTATGGATTGACGCTTAGTAAATTTCTATGTTGAATCTTTCTTCCAGTTTGAGAACTG
This sequence comes from Oxytricha trifallax, assembly GCA_000711775.1. Lineage (NCBI taxonomy): Eukaryota > Ciliophora > Spirotrichea > Sporadotrichida > Oxytrichidae > Oxytricha > Oxytricha trifallax. Next base: position 25,957 of record ARYC01017964.1, read on the forward strand.
TAAGATTTAAACTAGATCTATACTTAATTGCTTGTATTCAAGGGATCAATATAAGAACTGTCATCAAAAATTTTGAAATCTCGACTTTCATTTAATTTCCTTTTTTATTAAGCATCTCTCAGTCTTTAAATCAGTTGCTATTTATAAGAGTTGACTTGAGTCTAGACATAAGATTTTCTCTTTTGTAAAAACTCCTGAATATTATTTTGAAATGTGTTAATGTTTTAACGTTTCTAGGATATTGGTTACTGGATTTTGCTTTCCAGCCTGTCTAAGTACATCGATTTGGCAAAGTTCATTTGGGATTTATTATAATCCACTACACTGAAGTTCGAAATAGTTGTTTGATATGTTTCTCTTTGATCAATAGTTGTGGTATTCTAATTGCTTTTGTTATTGAATTTCCTCAAGAGCTCATTTTATGACAACATTTTCTTATCAGTCTTCTACTCAGATTGAAAGGTTTGATTTAATCTATCTAAGTTTTTTGTAACAGCCTGATAATATTTGTAAGATTTATTCTTTTTATTTTTCTTTTCACTTTCAATTGCCACAATATCTTTAAACTTAGAGTTTGTGCGACCCACTGCCAATTGAGGTCTAAGTATTTTCATAGCAGATTGAGATTCTTCTTCAGTTTCGCTGCTCTCAAATTCCTTCATTATTTTAAGGTTTTCTTTGATGTTTTAAAAATATTTCCCCATGACTCTCTCTAAGGCATTAATAGTTTAATGTTCACTTTGTAACTGTGAATTGTGCATTGAATTATTTTTGTCATTTTTAGACTTGTTGTTAATTTCAAGATCTTCCTTGAAATTAGATTTAGTAAGTCTAGTTGACTCTTTAGATTATTGGATCTGTGCTCTGACTTATGCTTGGGTTTCATTCAGTATTTGCATAGCAGTCTTTTTCATTGGCCTTACAACTATATTTTTACCATAAAATAGCCAAATTTTTCCATTATCATCAATAAAGTAGTCTAAGTCCATATGGAGTACTTCGATTTGATATATCTGCTAAATGTAAAAACCCATTTTAAGAGTCATTCTCTCACAATAGAGTTGAGGATTTTCTTTTCTCAATTTATCTTCTACTTCTTTTTGAACTTCGAATGTGGTCTAATAGATTCCTTAAAATTAAGCATCATCAATCAAATCCCGTAATTTTCCAATTTTAAACATTAAAACATTCAATTATGTAAATCTTATGCTTAAGCATTTAAGTATTTTTAACTAATAATTAATTTTGAATTTATGCATTATTTTATAATAATAAATTAGGAAATTTTTAAATCAAATTAAGGTTAAATCACAAAACAGTTCAGTATATTTATTTTATCTTAGTAAAAATTTATTTAGTGTATTTATCATTCAAGCTATTTTACGACTATATAATACTCTTATTTTATAAGGTTTAGTAATTTAATTTTTCATAGTTATTTTTATACTTTGGCTAATTTATTTATTTTTTTAAATTAAAAGTATTGTGTGTATGAATAATCTTTTGTTCGTATGATCTTCCAATACTTTAAAAATCATAAGTTATTTCTTAATCGATCGAATCTCCTTGTCTAATTTGTATTTTAAAGGGCATAAATACATGCTTACCAAGACCTTGTTTACTTTTTATACAAGTTTAGATAAATTTACAAGAATTCAGCTTTTCATAAATAAATATTAATAAAATAAGTTTACATTCTAGACTCTTCCAAAATGGATCATTGGCTCTTCTCCTAAATTCACTAATGAACTCAGATTCAGTCTCAACTTTTACGTAACCATCGATATCTCTTAATATCGCAGCATCCTTGTAATGCAGCTAATTTTCGTCATTGATGTTAAGAAAATAATTTGATAGAGAAATTAGATTGATTTAAAATGGTATCTTATAATGGGTCTATAATAGTAATGCCTTTTATCGATTTATCAAGTATAAAATTAGCTAGGAAAAGATAGATTAAAGTAAATTTAAATTGATGTTAAGTAATACTCTACTAAGAAAGTTTAGTTAAATTTTATTCAGCTTTTAAAATGTATGAAAAATATTTAATCGAGTAAATTTACAATTAAATAAGAACTATTTAATTTTTAATAAAAATGTTTAATATAATATATTACAGCAATATTATCATCATCTAATAAAATGGATGAGTAATTATTTTGAAACGGTCCTCCTCCACTAGTTATTCCATCCTATTTAGAATTTTTAGATTTCAATATTGGGGATTAATTGCTCTAGATGGCACTCACACTTTCATTGTGATTTTGATTTCTGAAGGTCTTTCCTTAATTGCTTGAGTTCGCTTAGTTATTTCTTTAACTTGCATAAGGATTATCAACACTCTCATTTTACTCAAATTAAGACACTTCTCTTGATTTTTGTTAAAGTTATAATTACTCGAATGAAATTTCTTTTCTTCTTTCTCTCACTATATATGAAAAAGTCCTTCTTATGTCTTGCAACTGCAGTTTTTAATCATTTTTCTAGCATGTTATGAAACCATCTTTGTCGGTTTTAATTACTTCTGAGATTCTGCCTCTTTCATCGAAAAAAGCTGTATCTACAAAGTTTATAGGGCATCCTTAAATTTGATCATGCGGACCGCAGAGCTTTAACATTATTTCTCTGAAACTGTATTATTCTAGCTTTCTTGATTCTTATATTGAATTTTATTTGGATTTAATAGGTGGTTATATACAAGGAATTTCATTCTCAATAATTACTGAACTTCTCTTACTCTCATTTATTGAAGTTTTATTTTAATTCTTGTTCTTTTAGTTGTATAGTTATACAATATCAATCTTATCTAGCAGAGATCCATGCATACCCTTATTTTTATTATAATGTTTACAGATTGTGCAGATACATGCAGTGAAACCCTTATTTCTACTTAAATCGTCGTTTTTGTTCTTTTCTTATACTAATTCCATTTATTTCTTAGAGAGTGTATTTGCCCTACTCCTTATTTGAGAGTCTCGTAAATCAAACATAACAGATTCATAGGAGGGAGTCATGAAGTTATTGAAGTCCACGGATTGTTGAAATGTTGTTTACTTCTTCATTATATTAATATTATTATCCTAAATGATTAGTTATTATTTGAATTAAATTTTATTCCAGATTTATCTTTTATTAAATAATTATGTGTAATATTGATAACATTTTCATTAATTCTTTAACATTCTTTTCTATAGTGGATATGGGTGCAATCTATAGACTGTATATCATGCCCCTCAGTGAACCTATTTGATCCATTCACATCAACAACCTTTTCTTATCTATCATACAATCCAATAAAAATAACCTATGGAACTGGAAGCATAGTGGGTTTTAAGGGTTAAGATTAAGTGTGTTTGACTTAGGATATATGTTCCCCATCAATTAGTTTCCTAACTACATTCTAGTAAAACTTATTGATAAATTCAAATTAATAAATTTAATGCTAAATATTAAAGTTTAGACTGGACTGAATGGACTTCAGGCTGATGGTATTTTGGGGTTAGCTCCTCAAAACCAGGGTTCCCAAGCTGATATGTTGCTTGATGAACTGCAAATCTAAGGAATTATTTAAAACAGAACTTTCTCAATACTAGTTGATGAGTAAAGCTTAGATTCTAAGATGACTCTAGGCGGCTATGATTTCATTAAATATGCCTAGGGAAACCTATATTGGCATAAATTAATGAGCAGTAGATATTGGACCTTAAATTTGAATAAAGTGCAATTAGGAACATAGAATATATAAATAAGTGCAAATTAAGTTATCATAGACTCAGGCACATCTTATTTATTAGTTCCTACTGATGACTATAACTAAATCACTGCTTACTTTGATTAAACAATGACATGTGAGACATCCCTAATATACAACAATTTGTACTAATGTGACTGCAATTAATAGCAATATGACACAGTTTAAGACTTTAAGATATAAATAGACACAAATATCTACACTTTAACTAAAGAAAATTTTGTGATCAAAATTGGGAATAAATGTGTGCTTAAAATCATGCATTTGACTTTTCCATAGACAACACAGAACAGATTTTGGATTATGGGCTTAACATACTTTCATAATTATTATACAGTATTTGATGTTGATAATTAAAGAATTGGGTTTGCTGTTTCAAAGTATGCTTCTCCACTTAGTTTAAGTTCGATTGCTATTGGTAATATAAATTAGATAAGTAACAGTAATTAAGTCAATAATAGCAACAATGTTTCTTTTATGAGTGTATTTAGCAATGAAAGAATGGAGATTATGGTACCTGTGTTGAGGCCTGGTGACAATAATTATACAAGTTAGGAGTTTATTATTGGTGCTATACTTGTGATTGGAATACTTTTGACTTTAGCCTATATTATCAAGAAACTATAATCGAATTTTTTTATTTATAATATAATAAATTTATTGTAAATGACAGAAAGTAAGAAAGATAAAGACAAGTAATGTACTTACAAGAGCCACTATTGTAATATCAAATTTATTAGAATTAATGATAATATTTTCATTATTAATTTTCCATTTATTACATCTGTTCATATAATAATTAAAAAAAAAGAATTAAAATGATAAATCATAAAGCTTATTCAGAAACTGGACTTGGAATATTTCTGCTGCTAACACTCTAATTTGTAATAGCAGGAGTAGTTACTCTTTATTGATCGTTTTAATCCTTGTTATTGCTTGGACTCAAAAGCATAAAATTATTGACTTCTTTGGCTTTATTATACTGTATGTGTCTCATCACTCCATCTCTATATTTCCTCACTGCCACTCTCACATCAGGTACTCTCTCCAAAACTATCTATTTGAGCAATGGCATTATTTCAAGCAAAACGTTGTCTTCTTAGTCATTTAACCAGGTCTTAATAAAAACGCCATTGTCTTTTTGTAGTTGAAAGTTTTCTTTTACGTTATCAAGAATTAAGGATCGCTTTAAGTCTCTCCCTATTTTAGTGAGGTCTTTCAAATATACTCCATCTTTTTCTCTGAAAGTAGTATGATTTCTATATAGTCTGTGCTTGATCAAATGATGATCAGGGTCTATTTAGTCTAAAATGAAGTCAGCATAGTCTTAAAGAGCTGCTGTAAAGATTATAATCTCATAGTACTATGACATCTCATTCAGGAATTCCATAAGATGTGGTCTAAACAGCACCATTTCCTAAGGCCTAAAAGATCTCTAGCCTCCTGTTGAATTAATAAAATTCTGTTCGTCTTCATCTTGGCCCATTCCAGTTTCTTTAACTTCTTGAGACGAAGCAAAATGAATTAATGTCTCATCTAAGTCAAGAACTAAAGTATAAGTTTCACTCTCTACATCTGGATGCAATTTTGGCAAGTAACCACCTTGCTTTTCTTATTAGAGTCTCCCCAAGAATTTCTCAAACTTTTATACTTTTTTCTCTTTCGTTTCTGCATCTAAGTCGTGGGGCTTTGAACTTGCATGTTAAGCAATTGCATCATATATAGTTTCTGGGCCGTCTAGCTCATACTCCTCATCGAAAGATTCTTCCATACCATCCTGTTATAGTAAATATAGAATTATTTAGTAAACAATAACTATAATTATTCTTCAATTTAAAGTTTATACTAACAAATAATTTATTGCAAATTAATCATTTTATTATTATTAAATAAGATCATAAATTTATAAATTTTATAAAGAAAATAGTTTAAGTTTAGATAACATTTATTTATACTTTATTAAATAATAATAATAATAATAGTATTTTTATTTTATTCTAAAGTATATTTTATAATACATGAATTGTCCCTAAATCTAAAAATGAATTCATAATATTATCTACTTACTTTGAATTTTTAAAATTTCTATATGTTTTATAGCTGTTCTCTCAAGTTTGTAACACTTATTTTATCAATGACTTTAAGTAATGAGAAGAAATTGACAGTGAATGACTTAATTTTAGCAGGAAGTACTTTCAGACTGAATAAATTAATGATTATTTGATTTTATTCCTTTATCCTTCTCAGTGCTTCTCTCTATCTCACTTAGCTATGATCACTGTTATCAACCATGTCATGCACTCCTGCACTTAAAGTTGCTACGATTTCTAGTAATTGCAATGCCCAATTCTATCAAGTTAATATATTGATGAATAAAATTACATTATCTCTTTGGGATTTATCAATCCTGTAGAGCACGATTTCAATGAGGGAAATGAAGTTTTATTATAGATAGTACAGAATCTTCTCAGTAGCAATTTTAGCATCTTTCGGAAAAGCACTTAGCAACTCAGTCAATACAAAATCCAAGTAATAAATGATTAAAGTTTCTAGGTTTTAAGCTTTATGTAAAATAGATCTCTTTTCTGAAGATACGAATAATTCCTATACAATATAATTAATAACATAAAGGTAATTTACTCCATAAAGTTGCAGTTTCATCTTTTATTATCTTTTAAGAGTAATATCTATGATTTTTTGAATTTCTGACTAATCTTATTTTGTTTTGAAAGCATGCTGAAGCTTGTCTAACCTCCTTATGTGCATATATAGTTCCCTCAGATCAACCTATATAATATATATTAAAAGAATCCTAAAACTGATTATGAAATTTAAATTTATATTAATTCAAGGAATTATAAGATCGTTTGAGCTTAATTAATTATTTTATTAAGAAAAATATTACAAAATATCAAAGCATAAAAATGAAAAGAAGCATGTCTTAGAAATAAACACTAGATAAATCAAAATATTCTCAAACCCTAAATAATTTTAATTAAAGTTAAAACTTAGCATCATTAAAGAGGACTGGTTCAAGAGAAACTCTTTTATCTAAGATTAAACAGAGTTATTATTTTATTTATTATTTTAAAGTCAATACCCATAGGTTCATGATTTTAGAAATTAACAAGTGCCATAAATTCTAAAACAGCATCATTCACAAGCGCAACTCAATCCAATGCAAGTAATCTATAATTACAATTACCCATTTTCAAGTAAGATAATCATGAAATTTTCTAAATAAAGTGAATTGTATTAAATAATAAAATAGACAAATAAATAATTTAAAACATGTCAGATCAGAGTGCTCTGTGTCATTCAACAAAAATGTAAGTTACAAAAAACATATCTAACATTTTATTTTTACAGGGGTTGCACCTGACAAGACTGAGGGCGTCAACGAAGAGGGACTTCAGGAAGTCGCAGAGAGAAGGGCACAGGAAGTCAATATTGGTGATGAAGACGATGAAGATGAGGAGAAAGATGAAGATGAAACGTTTTTTTTAGATTTTCTATTACTACTGTTGTTATTACTATTACTATTATTATAAATTAATTTTCTAATTCACTTTATTTTATTTAAAAAGCATCATGAATATTTTATTTTCATGACCTAACTTATAGGAAAAAATATGGAGAAGAATGAATTAAGTACAATTTCATAGTTTTTTAATGTTCGTAGAAATACCCAAAACCCTTAAAATTATACTTCTTAGAATTAAATGTTAAATACCTTAAGCAATAAAACTTTCTAACGAAATGCTTAATAATCGTAGTTTTCTATTTAAAATGAGGTATAGTACAACTCTGTTTAACAATAGCGCTAAAACTAAGAGTAAATACCTAATATGAGGCAATAATTTTCAAATTCAAATATGGAAAATCATAGGGAAATTAGGTTTATGCAGACTAGTCCACTATCTTATCATTCATCAACAATGACTGGATTCAATCAGATGCAGGAGTAAATTAAACAACATGTAATTTCATAATCAGATGAAGCATCAAATACATTAAATCGTTAAAACTAAATTTTTATAAGATTATAATTATCATCATTATTTATTATTTTTAGTGTAACCTCCGCCAACACTATACTTAACCTTAACCATAAAATCACTTGATAATATAGCATTTTTGGTTTATTTCTTTTTCGGGTGATCTCTTACATACCTATCAATTTATTCTTAGTTGAATACGTGAGGATGTGCTTGAAAAACAGAAAACACACTTCTAAAGAACACATCCCCGCCTTTATTTGCTAATGATGTTATTTTCCCCATATATTTCTATAGTTTTTGCAATCTATCTACACTCTCCATAAGTTGCTGTTTAAATAACACGTCATCTTGTTTAACTAAGCCATTCTTTATAAGGAGTTCCTACAATTAACCTGATTTAAGCATGAGTTCCACTTTCTTAAGGAAATCCATGAAGAATTGAAATAGTTCATAAAGTTCAGTCTAAGTCGAACTCTCTTGCTTTCCTAAAGAAATGCTTGTTACTTTTATGATTCCTCTACTTTAATCCGTAATCTTTAAAAGGTTGTTCTTTGATGATAAATCTATAAGAGTATCATTACTTAGTCTCTAGTTGGCAAAAGCATTGTTGTTGTTTGAATATATGCTCTTTGTAATCATATTATTTTCGCGAGAACCACTCATGCCAGAGTTAGCTGAAACTGACCTGGATTCCTCAGTAAATTTATCTATTTCTAGATAACTTTTCTTGTTATTGTTGTTCTTTGAATTCTAGTTATCATGATCTATTGACTATTTAATAAAAATAATTATCCCTTCCAATTTTAGAATTTTTATCATTTCAATTTTATTTAAACTAAACCGTTTTATTTTTAATTAGAAATACTTGAATTTATATTTAATTTAAATAGAGAGTGCTTTATAAATAAAGTAGAATAGTAAAAAACTACATCATTTTGTCATTTAAAATCCATTAAACATTTGAAGCATACTCTAAATATACTTAAAAACATAGATAAGTATAATATCAATTAAAAAATATCTCATTCTAATTTGGAAATATTTTTAAATGTTTAAAAAATTAATTGCTTGGTATAATTGACTATCTTTTGGACTTTTTATCTCTAAGAGTAGTTCTGCTATTTCTGAATGATTATTTCTTACTTAAGTTTGAATCTACAGAATCCACAGCAATACTTGAATTTCCTCTCCCTGAAACTTTCTAATCTCTTGATTATCTACTTTCTTTTTGTTTGGCTTACTGATCGGTTTCAGCAACTGACTATCTCCTTTATTTTATTTGATTAATTTGACTTTACGATGAAGTTTATTTTAATTCGTCTGCTTGAGGCTTTTAGCTCTAATTTTAAACTGATAATTTAGATTACAGCATTTTCTTATGGATGGCTTGTTTGAGTTAATTAGAGAAAAACTTTTTGGCATCCTCCTCGTTTTTCTAGCTTAATATGTTTTGAACGTTATCTTTTATTTAGTTGCTTAGTCTTTGCTTTTCATTTATTAATTATTACTCATCTTAAACTTTTGTATTTTGAGACTACGTGGTGCTTAATCGTTAGCCAGTTGCTGAACTAAGTTGTTATTATACAGCCTGTAAATGCTCTTATTACTGTAATAATTCATTAAGTTTCATTTCCTTTTGCTCTTCCCTAGCCATTAATTCAGCTTTCTATTCTTCTAACTCCTTTTAATGTTCCTATAGTTTACCCATTTTCATGAGTCTCTTCTCAGCTTTTCTTAGCTCTCTTATCTTTTAGTTGTGATCTAATTTCAAATCTTTGAGCTCAATCTTCACATCTCTCTCGTTTACTCTTAGGACTCTTAACTCATTCTCCATTATTGACATTTTCCTATTCAGTTCAGCTATTTGCTTATTTAGTGAATCAAGCTCAGTATACATGCTTGATACCTTTTTGTCTGACTAGTAAGTCTTAAAGTTAACTGTATCAATCTCATTGGTCTTTTGTACTATTACCACTTCAAGATGCATGATCATTTCTTTCGCTTCTCTTAGCTGAGTAAGAATCTGTACTTTCTCTTGATAAGTTTTGTTATTTTCATGATGCAGCTCATTAATTTAAGTTTCTTGAAGTTTCATGATGAGCTCACTTTCTTATAGTTTCTTTGATATGTCTTCCATTTATACCATTATTACCTGTCTGTATTCCTCTAGATTGCACTGGACCTCTTAATTTACATATTTGGTGTTTTTCTAGAATCTCTAAGCTACTTTCCTGGCTGTCTCTAATTGAGCATTTTTAAGTTTCGTGGTCATATCACCTTAGAAATGCTTAAAAGCCTGAGAATTTATGTTTTACTCTTCACTCCCGCTGAAATATTTAGCTTGATCATGCATAGAATGCATTAACTAATATAGTTCATCTAGATTATGTGTAACTCCAGAGAAATTAGCATTTTTAAGTTTTTCTTTAATTTAAGCAAGATCCTTGAATTAATGAGTGATATTCTCTTAACCCAGAAATTGATCCACTTGTTTAATGAATTCATCTCTGCTATCTTATTAGTAACCTGAGGAATATAGCTTAGATAAAATATCATTTTTTGTCTGTTCTGTTTTGAAGGAGATTATTTATTCAGTTTATAGTAGGATCTATAAAAGTAACAACATTTAAATATATTATAACAATTAAATTTTACTCTTTCATTTCAGTAACAGTAAGTTAAGTCTTATTTAAGTATTACTGGGTAAATTTGAATGATTTCTAATTATTTTCTTCTATTTTAGACATCATGAGTGTGAAATAATTGTGCACAGAAAAATCCAACTTTTTGCCTTTAATACTCAGAAATTTCTTTAAGTTATCTAAAATTACAGAATTTTATTGCTGTAAAATCTCCAATTAAGTTTGTGCAGGTAACTCAGTCAAATCATGATCAATTTATATTCCATATTTGGATATTATTTCATACTCTTCTTCCTGTAACTTATTCTTCAGTTCCTGTATTTAATTATCAAAAATACTATGAATCTTTTCACTTTTCAATTTAGATTCCATTTATGTGAATCATTATGAGAAAGATTTAAGCTTTTACAAATCATCATTAGTCATAGTGGCATCCATCGAGCTCTAAAGACTATTGTATCTATGATTTTTCTTCATGAACTTCTCTTTCATTAACCCTTAATTATCTTTAAAATATTTCATTTGCTCTTCTTCACTTAAATCCAAAAATTACTTGTACTCTTCAGTGAAATACTTGTGATAAAGCGTGGATTATTTGGACAAATTCATCATGGAATTGTTTCTTGTTTCGCTGTTTGACAATATTCTATTATAATTACTGTTCAGTTTCTAGGAATCATAGTTGTTTGAGTGGTCTATGATAATTTAAGATTTATTTGGTTCAAAAGCAAGGCTGGATGTCTTTCTGTAGGATTGAAAACTCTTCTCATAAGTGTTAGGTAAGTAAGTCTTTGGAATCAATTATTATATGCATAAAATTATTTTGAAAAATGACATATCATTTTTAAGATTTTAAAAAGATTTTATTAAGCCAACAATCAATTTATGATTTTTTATTTTATCTTTAAGTATTAACTCTTTGAAATATAAGTAAAAATTATTTATTATTGTTAAAATATAAATGAAATGGGAAAAAGTGAAAATAAAAATAAATAATTAATTAATTTGTGTACGCTTTTAATATTAACTTTCGACCAATTAATCAAAACCACTTAATTATATAAAAACGCATTTTCATAACCCAGAAACCCCTGGACCATATTTCAAAAACCCAAAACCCCCTTCGATGAGTAATTCAAAACCCCAAAACCCTTTTCGTTTGAAGTGTAGTGTGTTTATAATTATGAATAAATATGAGATAAATTGCCCTTTATTAGTTCTTTTTGCAGTGTATGATTACCAAGTGTATAGAGTGCATAGCTTAATTAGACAGGAGTTTTATAAGTGTAATGGGCATATGTATGAAGGTCATTCGCATTATCCATCGCAGTTTGAGAGCTGAAATGGGAAGGGCGGTGATTGGCATGCTAATACATTAGAGAGATCCTGCATTGAGTGGACCTCCATCTAAAGAAGCACGATCGGAATCCAGTTCGAAGGGTTGCTTGCTTTCATAAGCTTATGTCAAGATTGCCTCAAATACAAAGTGGGAAAGTGCGATAGCAATTGCCATGATTGATTATTATTATTACCATTATAGCCTTGTATTATAAATTACTCTTTTATAAAGGGGGATTCCCTTTAATAGGCTCAGCAACACAAATTGCTTCTGTAACAAACATCATCAGACAAATCCATAGCGCAGAGTGTGCAGCCACTTTTTAATACTGAACACCCACATGCCTTGAATGTCTTCTGCACTTAAGCTCTGTACGATTTCAGAGACCCTCTTCACGAGCTGCTGCCTAGAGATGTTAGATGGGATTATCTTACTTGGAGTTTACAGTGTCCACTTTGAGTTGCTTCTTGACGAACGAGAAGAGCTACTCTATAGGATTCAACCAGGGCGAATACTCGGCATTGAATAGAACATTCACCTTGAACTTCCTGCCTGTCTCGAGCATCTCTGAATACTTATGAATGACAGCGTTATCCATCAAGAGTACAACCTACTTAGAGTTGAGATCTTTGTCCGTTCTCACACTTCGCAAGGTATGATAGATGAAATTCTCGAAGAGGGAGGAGTCGAAAGCGCCCTCTATGATTTGACTTGAGAGGATTCGGTCTTGAGATATGACCGCTAAAAATGACATCGAGAACTGCTGCCTCTTATTGGGGCTCTTCTAGATCGAAAGCTCCCTCACCTTCATGCCATAACTACCTAGATTTTGCTTCATTTCACTCTGGTATTCTGCAATGCTTTTAAACTTGAAGGCTTCCTGTTTGTCATCAAAGTAGTCTTGGATGCTCTGTATATCACGCTCAAACTTTTCGCTCTCTTCCTTCAAGTTGAAGCCTATATTTCCATTTTCAATCAATAGCAAATCTTACCTCGACTCTCGCTGAGTTGGTCTATAGATGCGCTGCTCACATTCTAGGACAGCCTTAGCTTTTTAGGAGTGATGCCAAACCGATTCTCCTTTTGTTTGTCTCCCACCAAGTCCACCGATTTCTTCCTCGAGCTTGACAACTTCAACTTTGCAATTCGATCCAGGACTGGAGTGAACCCACTCCTCAATTTCTTCGCCGGCAGATCCTCCGAAACCACTGACTTGACCGAGCTTGCGATCCTGAAATTCTGAAAGTATTTTGTCAAGCTCAACTACTGGTTCAGGCTCTCTGGCACTTCAGGAATTGGGGAAAGATCTTTCTTCAGAGTTGCTTTTGATTTATAAGCTGGAGTTTATTATTAGGAGGTCCTGACCTAAAATCTCGAATTTTTCTAAACAATATAAAGCCAAGAAAATTACGTTCTTCGAATCAATACTTGAAGAACCCAGGCTGCTGGATTTCAAGACTGGTTTTGATTTTGCAGGCGTCCTCTTACCCAAGATCGAGACCTCTAATTTTTCAGATTCTTAACCTCCCTTATGCTGAATTTGACTTGAAAAGTTCCAGGCTTTTCTATGAAAGTTTTGATTGAATTATATTGAAATGCTTAAGATTTGTAGGATTTTGAAGCCTCACTTTCAACTTGCGATTTTCGAGATTTTGAGGCTTAAATTGGAGAATTTTGCAACTTAGGATTAGATGGCTCAGGGGCGATATTTCTAGGGGTTATCCTAAAATTTGGTAAAGTAGAGTCGCTAATCACTTCCTAGTCACTGGCACTATAATCCTAAAACCTACCAAGCAATTATTGGCCATACAAAAGTTTGGAATCGCCCACCAGAATGGGGTTGCCAGCAGGTGATGTTTGTTACAGTCGTGATTGACTTTTGCTTTGTCGATACATATCATTGATATTGAAAGCCCACTACTTTGGGGGCATCGAGTCAGACCTAAAGTTGCTTTCATCCACTGAAATGATCACCGCATCTTCAAGTAGGAACTGCGAAAGCAGGCGACTTATCCACAGCCTTTTATCGTTATAGCTGGGGTCACGATACTTGGTATTGGCAGCCTGGGTCTTCCCAAATCTTAAATGGAATTTCTCTTTCAAAACCTTGTTTAAGGTTGCTACGCAAGGCACTTTGAGAGCTGAGGCCTCAGGGTTATTTTCAGATAGCTCTCTGAGATAGTTGTGCAGCTTCTAACCAGTGACCTGGTAGATTCCATTCATCTCCAAATAACTTTGAATCGAATCAAGCAGGAGAGGGTTATCAGTAACTCCTTTTCGACCCACTTTTTGCAGGGCCTTGGGTTCATGAATCGTGTGTTGAATCTCATGCTTGAACTTCTCAACTATCCTATAAACCATGTCTACCTCTATCCTCAACTTCTTGGCAATCTGCCTGGGCTTCAAGTGATCATTAAAGTACAGGCTTACAGCATCTAATTTCTTACAGGCCAGCTTGGCCTCTCGCTTCTTTAAGAATGGGTTTTTGTCTGCATTCTTGGCTCTCTTCTTATTGCCAATACTCTCAAGTATTTTCTGCATGACTTTAGAGTTCTTTGCGAGATCGGGGTTCAGAGTTACCAGGCTCTGCTAGTTGTCAGGCCCTGCAGTTCCAATTCCATTGACTGCTTTCTTCTAATTGAAAGCCGCAGCCTTCCCAGATTTAATACTCTAAAGATAAGTCTCCAAGAACCCACACAGCTCATCATCCTCTTGCCATGTAACAAACATCAACATTCTTTTTCAGGTATTCGGCGATTGATTCCGAGGGGAGTTTGATAATGACTCCACCCGCCAACTCTGACACATGAGGTGGCACCTCGCCGGCATTGATTACCTTGCCCGAGCTGTAGGTGAACTTGGACTTCTAAATCACATTAGGGAAGAGCTTGCCCAAGACCACTGGCGTCCACTTTGTGATGGTCTTCTCCTGCACCTTCACTTTGCTGGGTTTGATATCTTATAGGGAATTGAAGTCCAGGAACTCATCGCTGATAATTGATTGATGCGATAGTGAGAAGCCAGACTTCGAGCTATGCTTGCTTTCTTCATTCTGTGGCAGTTTCTTCTGGCCCTTAATTGAAGGGCCTTGCTTTATGGTTTGTGGAGAGATGACAGGATATGCTGTTTATATAATTTGAACTCTTTAATTTAATTATATTTAATCCTGAAATCATCGCCAGATTATAATATATTAATATTTCCTATGAACGATTTGCTACAGCTGGAAAATTTTGGACCAGATAACAATTTTCCATTTCATTCAAATCTAAAAACTCTAACTTGGCTCGTGCAAATAAAGAAGCGACATGCTTAGAGATTATACATGCGATCCCTGTATAAGTTAATTCTACTGATAATAAACAAACTCCTCTTTAATGCAGTATCTTCGATTTGATTACTACAGTTCATCCAACAAACATCATTGCGTTCTGTGTATTCTTGAAGGGGATAGTTGAAAAAGAACCTAATAATGGTTAGTTGGTAACCTTAGTTAATGCTTTCACGGGAGTTTTTAGTGGCAAACATTTGCTCAGTTACTAGACTTACATTGTATAACCCCTGCCTATTTTGAAAGATCTTAAGATTGTTGACTTTTGTACTCAGCTAAAAGATAATAAACTTTCTGGCCTCGATTTTATTAGCTAAACTAGCGAGCCTATTAGTAAAGGCACTCTACATACTAATCAAACAAATTTTGCTCCAGGTACAATCACAAAAGAATTCATGCACACAGCCAGAAAGAGAATTTCTTTGCTCTCGTTTACTCCTGATTACACTGGCACTATCAATCTAGATCACGTAAATTGGACAGAAATTTGTAAGGATACTGAAGAGGGTATTAATTCTTTCTAATCATCGTACCATGCATGTTGGAAAGGGGAGAGTCTACCTGGAAGTGACAGTGGCAGTGATGATTAAAGTGATGACAGTCAAGCTTCGTAAAAACAATGGCATTGATTATGATGTTAAGGAGAATCATGAAGACCAATACAGTGGTGATGACAATGGAGATATCGAAGATAACATTGATCATTAAAAATAGTAGGACAATCTCAGCTATCTTTAGGAAAAATCCAGTCCTTTTATTATACAATCCACTCAACAAAGGTCCTCAAGTATTTAAAGCAACTTCGTGAGAAACGATCCCTCAAAAATCAAGGTTTTAACGATTTAATAAAGAGCTAAATAACTGTCGAGGACTTCCAATCACAGATGAATCTAAATAACTACTAGGTACCCACTCCACTGAAAAGTCAGTAAAAGATCAATGACCTTCTTGAGAAAAACCAGACGGAAGAGCATAAGAGTTCATTTAAGGAGTGTCTTGATAACCCACTTTCATTCAAGAAAATCCAAGATTCAGTTACTATTAAACTGACCACCTATGAGGAAAATCTCACCAATAGTCAAGTTAAAGGCTGGTGGCTCTACAAGCTTTACATTCAAAATATAAATATCAATTGTAAAAATTAGTTTCTCAATATTACAACCCTTCTTGCTGATGACATTGTGGAAGAAAGAGCAATATCCTGTGCTTCATTAAAAGCCATTAGTTTGGCAAGGATTAAAGCTAAGAAGCAGGTATAACAATAAGCAGCTTAAAATAGAGAAGCTCATTAAGATAAATTATAATAAGAAAAACCGAATGAAGGCAATATAATTTAATCTTAACAAATAGGGAAAAGTCCTGCTAAGAGCAAGACAAATGTGAGCGATCTATTGGAAAAGTAAAAGCACAGACAGCAATTTAACGAATCCAATGCTAAGCCCCTTTCAAATTTAAAAGCTGTTTACAAAAGTACTGTAATGGCAGTTCATACTGAAAATTTTAAAAAATGCTCAAGTAATTGCAAAGTCTTACATGTCGATTTTAAGCCTGAAATCTAAAGCAAAGAAGTTGACCCAGTGTATGTCCGTTTTGCATTAATGCTCTACCCAGTCCCTTGTCTCTCTACAGCAGAGTCCATCACAATAAACAAAATGATGAATAGCGCTCTGCTTTTAAACGAATATGTTCAAAGCACTTTATGCCCACAAGATAAGAAGCTTTTCACAGGAACCCCCTTCTTCGACTCTTAGAACTACCGACTAATGAATTGTTGCCACGCTTACTAAGTAACTGCCAACACTGAAAAATTCAGAAATTTTAAATCCAGAAACTAAAGATAGGCTTTTAATGACACATTTATATTTAAGCCTGAGATCCAACTATAAGAAGAGCGCGATGAGTACTTGGATCAATTGATGGGAGTGGCAAATATCCTGTGCGATGGACTTATATATGTTGAGAGGCGATCATTCACAATGCTTCTGGCCGGCTTGTTAAAGGCAGATGGAAGATATATTACGAATAAGTAATTTCTTAATCCTTTGAGCTTCCCATTTACTGCTGTCATGAATATGCTCGTCTTTGATTTTAGGCTATCACAGTATGACATAAAACTTATGCACATTATTCATAATGAGGAATAAGACTTAAATATCGTGCCATCATTTACAGCAATTTTTTATGAAAAAAAAGAGGTAATATCAGAATGGGTACAAGGGAACTCTTCAGTAGTTGTGGAGCTTTGTTATTTTAACAAAAATGAAGATGTTCCAAAGGCTCAGTATGTTGTTATAAGAGAGAACACAAATTACTAACTGGGAGCCATGTCAATGAAGAGAGGCATCTTCACGCTTCCTCAATGGTATTCCATAAACCCAGGTGAAAAAATGCTTGTCTCCAACCTCATCGACGAGCTGTTCTGTAGTGACGAGTTTAAAGTCGGTCAGAAGTTGCCATTTTTATTGCGTTTTTATTAATGCAATAGATTGCCCAAACCCAAGTTCACTGTTGCTGGTAGGCCAGCGGATTTCATGCCTAGAGCAAGGGATGTCCTAGTGAGATACTTCAGCATGTAAAAATTCCAAGTTTGCTCAAATTAATCTTCTATAGGTATAACGTCCAGGAATTCCAGTACTGTGTTGTTGATTTAATGAGGGGTGAAAAGTATTTGCTCCAGCTTAGCTTATTGACCAGCTCCCTTACGAGTAAATGAAGGGTATTACTTTTTTTAAACAAAATAAGTAAACATACGACTACATCTACTCACGTATTTCTTATCTGTATCCTAAAGAAAGGGTGTTGTAGCTTCGCAATGAAATAACGCGTCTACAGAAACAAAGTAATTATACTTTATTTCAAATAATTATAAATGTTAGTTGAGATTAACACAGAGGAAACTTATTTCAAGAAAGGTCATGAGAACTTTGACCCCTGGTATGGTGTCAATACATTTAATCATTTGACTGAAATTCTGGAGGCAATTCAAAGAATCGCGTGCTAATACAATGATCATGAGTTCGAGGTTATCTAAAAATTCTTCAAGGAAATCTTGCAAAATTATCTGATTAAAACCCAAACAGAAATTCCTGAAGTATTACATCATGCATTCGAACCGTAAGATACCTATAATGATTTTCATTTTATTTAGAGCACCTACTGATATTGTTCCCTTGCAAGGTTAATTATAAACTTTCGAATTGAACTACGAGATCCCATATGATTTGAGGATCAACATGATCAACTCCTTAAGAAGTTAAAAGTTTCCTTAAAGAATTTATAAGAAAGCATCAATTGCAAGCCTCAGGAGATTGAAGATTCATTAATCACTAAATATTTTTTCACCGTTGAGCCACTAATCTACGAATCTAAAGATGCTTTTCGACCAAAATCTTTATCGAGTACTTCCAAAGTCTATACACCTTTTCATTAATTTGACTACGTAAACTTATACGAGATCTGTTTCTTCAAAGAACTGAACTAAGTGAGTCAAGCACTGCTTGGGCTTCTCAGGTAAGTCATGTTGATGTTTGTTACACTTATTTATAGTAAGCCAATGCCAGTAACCGCACCCGTCGCGATTGTATAGCAGGACAAGGGAAATTCGGATATGAGTCACCTCGAGCACCTTTACTTTACTAAGCTTTTCAACTAAACAGAAGACTAGAGTAGGCCCACTCAAATAGCTAGAGTGAATTAAAATTCTGTTTTGGCTATTTAGAATGGCAACCCAAGCTCCTTTTATTCTAACCTGGAAACCAGTTCTAGAGATTAAGGTCTTTATTCGAGTGTTTCGAATCAAAGGAAGAGAGAGATCAAAGAGTCTAGTAAATAAACTGTGGAAAATAGGTCCAGCTCCAGTTCTTGTCAACTGTTGTCTAGATCAGATTAAATGAGAGCTAATCCCCAACCTCAAAACAAGCTAAAGAATATCCAATAAACCCCTAGGAAAATTTAAAATTAGCAAGAGGAAGAAAAGAAACCTCCAAATAACTAATCTGCTTCCGTGAAAATCAAACCTCATCGTGGCAAGAAAACTACTAACAATTTGAGAAATGAATTAGAGACTGGAAGCACTCAGAAAAAAAAGACCTAATATCATTAGCAATCCGATTCTGACATCCCAATAGCCTATCTAAGCAGCCAACTTTCCTCAACAACTTGATTTCTCAAGACTTTTAACAGAGAATTTCACTAAATGTGCATACTCCTACGGGTTAAAGATCTACAGCTATGCAGATTGAGAATGACGTTGATTAACTATAGGATCAGCTCGCTAACGATGAGATACTTAATTTTAACCCTTCAGGCTAGCACCAAAATTCGAATCTCTTTTCCAATCAAAGCAACCAGATAAATGACGTTCAATTTAATCAGCAAAGCTCTCAGTCAAGGCATACTAAGCTTGATTCAATTCCAGAAGAGGAACAGGAAGAGACTTAGCTCCAATTATAACCGCCAAACACTATAAGAAACATCGATGACGTTGAGGAGTAGATATCTAATGGTAGTGATGACACAGACTAGAGTAAGATGGGATATTTTAACTAGAGTATCCTTCCCTAGATATCAAAGCCTCAAGATACAGTCAAAGACACTAAGAAGAAAGCCAATGAAAACAAATCGAGCAGTACTTCTCATGTAAAAAAATCCCTCGCTGATACTCTGAATTAATAAAAGATCCTAGCTACTTTTAACCAAAGCAAGCCTGAGAAGGAAAAGTTGAAGATGGAGAAAGAGAAGAAGGCTCAGAAAGATTCAAAGAGTAAGTTAACTATTCTAATATTTATCAAATTTCTTTTAGAAAAGAAGCAGCTTAATGCAGGTCCACAGCAAAGGGTAGAAAGCAGTATCTAGAGATAGTAGCCAAAAGCAGGAACCAACCCTAAGCCTCAAAATAAAACGATCGACATTTCTTCTGATTAAGAGAGAAATTAGGATGAATCCACTTTATCTGGCTCTACTTCTATCCAGAAGGCTTAGTATAAAAACTAGACCAATCCTACTGCTTAGACTACCTAAAATTTAAAGAGAACCTCTACTAAGAACCAAGATTTAATGAGCATGATGTAAACCAAAAAGTGAATATATCTACTCAGCAATCTAAACCAACAAGTATATTTTCCAATAAGTTATATCTGCTAAACGCAGCATTTAATGTGAATACACAAGTTAATTTATTTTGAAAAATTTGTCCACTTATCTTTTTAATTATGACCAATTCTAATCTTTTAATAATCCAATTTAAATCGAGATATTCTCAACGCGATTGGCCGATTTATCTATAAATAAGCGAAACTCCAGGTCTAGTCTATTGTTAAATTTCGAAAGTTTTAATCGACAGCGCTCTTTAACAGCTATCAACAATTCTTATCTTCCTGCCTACCCCACTGCTGCCGCAGTTTTAGTTCTTGAACCTCTCGTCTAGTATGTATTCTATACGCTTAATTAACCCAAGCCTATAGTTAAACCCCAGTGAGCAGCCTTAACTAAGGTAGTCTTTAAAAAACCCGAAGATTTAATGAGTGATGTTTGTTACACTCATGTCGGTTTTGCCCAACTCAAAATTTGGGCAGCATTTCAGGTTCTCCTGTCTTCTGATTCTACTTTGGAGAAAAGGGCTTTATCAACTCAGACTACCTGTACCCTAGGTAAGTGTGATGATATCTTATATCTGCAGGCCTCTTCATACCTGAGTTAAAAAAATAAATTATCCATCTTTAGTATTCTATGTTCATAACTTACGTCTATAGATCACAGCCAGCTAATATCAAAATTTGGGCAGCGTTTCAGCTTTTCCAGTCTTCACAGTTCAGCCCAACAAAATCCCTCTACCAACACTGACCACTAAGACCCTAAGTAAGTTGACCTAAGACCAGGTTCTACTGGACTCTTACTATTCGAGCAAGGAAAAATCCTTTACTGTCTATTTCACTCTATTGGGCTATCTTTAAAACTACTATCTATAGATCACTCTCATGAAAAGCACTCATCAAACTACTCTTGCTCTTCAAAACTTCTTGCCACCTAACTAGCACAAACACGTGATCGTTGGTCACTCAGCCAAGGTCCTTGGCACTTTGAGAATTGGGTCTTGAGTCTGAAAATCACTAAGGAGGCATCGGTGATGTTTGTTACACTTGCAGTGATCTTGATTTGGAGATCTCAAAATTTTGGCAGGGTTTCAGGTTAACTAGACTTTTAAAAATCAAAACAAAAAATCCTATCAGCACTAACCACTGATACCTGAAGTAAGTTTCTTCTATAACTGTGTACTACTATACTCATCCTAAAAGAGTTAAGACAATCAATA
>ARYC01017965.1:0-18219 GCA_000711775.1 Oxytricha trifallax
CCAACACTGAAAAATTCAGAAATTTTCAATCCAGAAACTAAAGATAGGCTTTTAATGACACATTTATATTTAAGCCTGAGATCCAACTATAAGAAGAGCGCGATGAGTACTTGGATCAATTGATGGGAGTGGCAAATATCCTGTGCGATGGACTTATATATGTTGATAGGCGATCATTCACAATGCTTCAGGCCGGCTTGTTTAAGGGAGATGGAAGATATATTACGAATAAGTAATTCTTAATCCTTTGAGCTTCCCATTTACTGCTGTCATGAATATGCTCGTCTTTGATTTTAGGCTATCACAGTATGACATAAAACTTATGCACATTATTCATAATGAGGAATAAGACTTAAATATCGTGCCATCATTTACAGCAATTTTTTATGAAAACAAAGAGGTAATATCAGAATGGGTACAAGGGAACTTTTCAGTAGTTGTGGAGCTTTGTTATTTTAACAAAAATGAAGATGTTCCAAAGGCTCAGTATGTTGTTATAAGAGAGAACACAAATTACTAACTGGAAGCCATGTCAATGAAGAGAGGCATCTTCACGCTTCCTCAATGGTATTCCATAAACCTAGGTGAAAAAATGCTTGTCTCCAACCTCATCGACGAGCTGTTCTGTAGTGACGAGTTTAAAGTCGGTCAGAAGTTGCCATTTTTATTGCGTTTTTATTAATGCAAGAGATTGCCCAAACCCAAGTTCACTGTTGCTGGTAGGCCAGCGGATTTCATGCCTAGAGCAAGGGATGTCCTAGTGAGATACTTCAGCATGTAAGAATTCCAAGTTTGCTCAAATAAATCTTCTATAGGTATAACGTCCAAGAATTCCAGTACTGTGTTGTTGATTTAATGAGGGGTGAAAAGTATTTGCTCCAGCTTATTGACCAGCTCCCTTACGAGTAAATGAAGGGTATTACTTTTTTTAAACAAAATAAGTAAACATACGACTACATCTACTCACGTATTTCTTATCTGTATCCTAAAGAAAGGGTGTTGTAGCTTCGCAATGAAATAACGCGTCTACAGAAACAAAGTAATTATACTTTATTTCAAATAATTATATTGTTAGTTGAGATGAACACAGAGGAAACTTATTTCAAGAAAGGTCAGGAGAACTTTGACCCCTGGTATGGCGTCAATACATTTAATCATTTGACTCAAATTCTGGAGGCAATTCAAAAAATCGCATGCTAATACAATGATCATGAGTTCGAGGTTATCTAATAATTCTTCAAGGAAATCTTGCAAAAATATCTGAATAAACCCAAACAGAAATTCCTGAAGTATTACATCATACACTCGAACCGTAAGATACCTATAATGATTTTCATTTAATTTAGAGCACCTACTGATATTGTTCCCTTGCAAGGTTAATTATAAACTTTCGAATTAAACTACGAGATCCCATATGATTTGAGGATCAACATGATCAACTCCTTAAGAAGTTAAAAGTTTCCTTAAAGAATTTATAAGAAAGCATCAATTGCAAGACTCAGGAGATTTGAAGATTCATTAATCACTAAATATTTTATCACCGTTGAGCCACTAATCTACGAATCTAAAGATGCTTTTCGACCAAAATCTTAATCGAGTACTTCCAAAGTCTATACACCTTTTCAATAATTTGACTACGTAAACTTATACGAGATCTGTTTCTTCAAAAAACTGAACTAAGTGAGTCAAGCACTGCTTGGGCTTCTCAGGTAAGTCATGTTGATGTTTGTTACACTTATTTATAGTAAGCCAATGCCAGTAACCGCACCCGTCGCGATTGTATAGCAGGAAAAGGAAATTCGGATATGAGTCACCTCGAGCACCTTTACTATACCAAGCTTTTCAACTAAACAGAAGACTAGAGCAGGCCCACTCATATAGCTAGAGTGAATTAAAATTCTGTTTTGGCTATTTAGAATGGTAACCCAAGCTCCTTTTATTCTAACCTGGAAACCAGTTCTAGAGATTAAGGTCTTTATTCGAGTGTTTAGAATCAAAGGAAGAGAGAGATCAAAGAGTCTAGTAAATAAACTGTGGAAAATAGATCAAGCTCCAGTTCCTGTCAAATGTTGTCTAGATCAGATTAAATGAGAGCTAATCCCCAACCTCAAAACAAGCTAAAAAATATCCAATAAACCCCCAGGAAAATTTAAAATTAGCAAGAGGAAGAAAAGAAACCTCCAAATAACTAATCTGCTTCCGTGAAAATCAAACCTCATCGTGGCAAGAAAACTAATAACAATTAGAGAAATGAATTAGAGACTGGAAGCACTCAGAAAAAAAGACCTAATATCATTAGCAATCCGATTCTGACATCCCAATAGCTATCTAAGCAGCCAACTTTCCTCAACAACTTGATTTCTCAAGACTCTTAACAGAGAATTTCACTAAATGTGCATACTCCTACGGGTTAAAGATCTCCAGCTATGCAGATTGAGAATGACGTTGATTAACTATAGGATCAGCTCGCTAACGATGGGATACTTAATTTTAACCCTTCAGGCTAGCACCAAAATTCGAATCTCTTTTCCAATCAAAGCAACCAGATAAATGACGTTCAATTTAATCAGCAAAGCTCTCAGTCAAGGCATACTAAGCTTGATTCAATCCCAGAAGAGGAACAGGAAGAGACTTAGCTCCAATTATAACCGCCAAAAACTATAAGAAACATCGATGACGTTGAGGAGTAGATATCTAATGGTAGTGATGACCCAGAATAGAGTAAGATGGGATATTTTAACTAGAATATCCTTCCCTAGAAATCAAAGCCTCAAGATACAGTCAAAGACACTAAGAAGAAAGCCAATGAAAACAATCGAGCAGTACTTCTCATACAAAAAAATCCCTCGCTGATACTCTGAATTAATAAAAGATCCCAACTACTTTTAACCAAAGCAAGACTGAGAAGGAAAAGATGAAGATGGAGAAAGAGAAGAAGGCTCAGAAAGATTCAAGAGTAAGTTAAATATCTAATATTTATCAAATTTCTCTCAGAAAAGAAGCAGCTTAATACAGGTCAACAGCAAAGAACAGAAACCAGCATCTAGAGATAGTAGCCAAAAGCAAGAACCACACTAAGCCTCAAAACAAAACGATCGACACTCCTTCTGATTAAGAGAGAAATTAGGATGAATCCACTTTATCCGGCTCTATTCTATCTAGAAGGCTTAGTATAAAAACTAGACCAATCCTACTGCTTAGACTACCTAAAATTTAAAGAGAACCTCTACTAAGAACCAAGATTTAATGAGCATGATGTAAACCAAAAAGTGAATATATCTACTCAGCAATCTAAACCAACAAGTATATTTTCCAATAAGTTATATCTGCTAAACGCAGCATTTAATGTGAATACACAAGTTAATTTATTTTGAAAAATTTGTCCACTTATCTTTTTAATTATGACCAATTCTAATATTTTAATAATCCAATTTAAATCGAGATATTATCAACGCGATTGGCCGATTTATCTATAAATAAGCGAAACTCCAGGTCTAGTCTATTGTTAAATTTCGAAAGTTTTAATCGACAGCGCTCTTTAACAGCTGTCAACAATTCTTATCTTCCTGCCTACCCCACTCTGCCGCAGTTTTAGTTCTTGAACCTCTCGTCTAGTATGTATTCTATACGCTTAATTAACCCAAGCCTATAGTTAAACCCCAGTGAGCAGCCTTAACTAAGGTAGTCTTCAAAAAACCCGAAGATTTAATGAGTGATGTTTGTTACACTCATGTCGGTTTTGCCAAACTCAAAATTTGGGCAGCATTTCAGGTTCTCCTGTCCTCTGATTCTACTTTGGAGAAAAGGGCTTTACCAACTCAGACTACCTGTACCCTAGGTAAGTGTGATGATATCTTATATCTGCAGGCCTCTTCATACCTGAGTTGAAAAAATCAATTATCCATCTTTAGTATTCTATGTTCATAACTTACGTCTATAGATCACAGCCAGCTAATCTCAAAATTTGGGCAACGTTTCAGCTTTTCCAGTCTTCAAAGTTCAGCCCAACAAAATCCCTCTACCAACACTGACCCCTAAGACCCTAAGTAAGTTGACCTAAGACAGGTTCTACTGGACTCTTACTATTCGAGCAAGGAAAAATCCTTTACTGTCTATTTCACTCTATTGGGCTTTCTTTAAAACTACTATCTATAGATCACTCTCATGAAAAGCACTAAACAAACTACTCTTGCTCTTCAAAACTTCTTGCCACCTAACTAGCACAAACACGTGATCGTTGGCCACTCAGCCAAGGTCCTTGGCACTTAGAGAATCGGGTCTTGAGTCTAAAAATCACTAAGGAGACATCGGTGATGTTTGTTACACTTACAGTGATCTTGATTAGGAGATCTCAAAATTTTGGCAGGGTTTCGTTAACTAGACTTGTAAAAATAAAAACAAAAATCCTCTCAGCACTAACTACTGATACCTAAAGTAAGTTTCTCTATAACTAGATACTATTAAGCCTAATACATTATCATAACTCTAAAGATTTAAGCCCTTTTCTTATAATTATGTTAACAATCTAAGCCTATTAACCCTCACAAATTAACAGTTATAGTTGCTAGAACTAGACGACCTAAAAAAGATTTTTGACTTACTCAAGCTACTACTACTACTACCCTAAAAAATTTGACAGGGTCTAACTACCGTGATTGGCTGTTCTATTAACAGAGTTCTGGTTTCTTAAAAAGGCTACATTAAAAAAAGTTCACTCAAGCATGAGTGATGTTTGTTACACTCTCTGTAATTAAAGTACTAAAAATTTAGGCAGAGTTTTAGGTTCTTTCTTACTTTTATTAATGTCTTGAAATTTTTTGATTTAGCTCAGCTACTCTGCCTTAGTAAGGTTGACTTCTCTATAGTCAATGTATCTTCAGGGTACCTATAAAAAGTATTAAAGAGAAAGAGTGGTTTAGTTTCAAGCGTTATCAGAGTTGTCTCAAACTTTAAGTGGCCACTTAACTATCTGCTAAAGAGATCTCAAAGGTATCTATAAAATAAAAGGGGTTAAAAGTATTAAGTTTGTTCAGAGTTGACACTTTAGTTAATGATTCACAGAGGCCTCTAGTACTAGATTTAAGGTACCTATAAAAAACGTTAAGATAAAAAAGAAGTTGAATCAAGCTGTTTTGATTTTTTTGTTTACATTATCAGAGCTCTTTCGATTCGTACGATCTTAAAGAAATTTACCTATAAAAAAAGTTAAATTAAATACTTAGCCTCTCTTATTAAGTTGGTTTTGATTTACTACTTTGCTTTTGATTTACTACTTTGGTTTTGATTTAAAGTACTGAATTAATTTACTTGCTAGATCTTGATTTGGTTTTTGATTTTGATTTTAATTAATTTAATCAAGCCTCCACTAATATCAGCGCTAGGATTGTTCCAACACTATTGGTTACTTTGAATAACGACCCTTGTAATACTAACTACCGTGCAGAGAGTACCAAGCATGAAGTTCTTTATCGTTTGGCCGGCTGGTCCACGCAGCTTCAATTAGTTTCAGCTTGATTGGGGGAACATACAAATTGACTAGCCTAACTAGGTTGTTCCTCCTTAAATTGCTACTTTTTAATTTTACCAGAGGGGCCACGCTTCGGTCTAGTCAAATTGTAAATTCATTATAAAAATGAATCGAATTTAACCTCGTTTCCGAGGACCAGCCGTTTGAATATTCAAACTGGTAGAACCTAAGATGTAGAGCGATTTAATTTGAGATCGCTTGATCACCACCTTAAGATAATCCTGGGGTTTTAATTTAGTTACTTTGCTAAACTTAGATTTCGAAAGTTTCTTTTACTTTACTATTTAGTGAACTTGTAGTACTTTCTCAAGTAAATTTCTCTGGGTACTCACCCTGACTGTAGAGAGGTGTAAAGGCCTCAAGCGTAAATCGGCTCAGGCAGTATTCTAGTAGTAAAGTAAGGCAGGCTTTACAGTTAGTTATTGGTTTTTCAGTTTGACTTTTTAAGTAAAGTACTACAGTGCTTTAAGCTTTAAGTGGAGTACTACAGTACTTTAAGCTTAAGTTAGGTTAAGTTAAGCTTAACTTGAAACCTTTTTCCCAGTTGGGCTTTTTATTTTTGTTAACTCCCTATAGGTACGTGTTCAAGAAATTAAAGTCAGAGTTGAAGGAGCAGTAGTTTTGTTGAGTTGCTTTGCTTTACCAGGTGAACTGGTGAGGTAAGTCAGCTTGGCTTTATTACTCTTACTTTTTCTCTTATTTGAGACTAGTAGCAGCACGATTTATTATTACAACTTCTCACTGCGAAAACCTCAAGCAGCTCTTCCTGGAGTCTATCTCTAGGTTAGGGTTGCACCCTAGTTCAAAGGAATTGTTTGATTAATGGTTTGAGTTAAGTTAGGGCATCTGTATTACTTGTATCATTAATCCTATAGGCCTCTTAAAAAACTTCATAATCTTTCTCATACAGAGCCTCAGGCTCATAAATCTCAGAGTGATGTTTGTTACAGTCATAAGAAGATGAGTAGGGAATTTCAGGGAATCTTCCTTACTTTATTTCCAGTTGTTACACTACTAGGCATTCCTGTTCTGAATATAAAGTATAGAGATAACTGCAGCTATTTCAAGGTAGGCAATTCAGTAGAGGTATCTATAATCCCCACTTAAACTAATCTCAAATTCCAGATTATAATTTTTATATTTACAAATCCAAATGAAAAAGCTGTAAGCAGATATGCTCCGCTGCCTGATTTTCTCAGAGTCCAAGCCAATGGATGAAACCAAGAATGGCAACTTTGACTTCTAGGATTTACCACTTGCAAAGGATGATTAATAGCCAAGTGTTGTTTCCTTCCTGAGATTTAAAAGTAGAGACCAGGACAAAATTAAGAAGCTCATGAAGTTCTTGAATCTCATCCAGTTTTACCATTTAATGATCAGGAACAGTGATTGGTCTGAGAAGGATAAATACAACCTTTTAAATGAGACCTATATGGAAGAGTACATTGTGACTGTAAATGGAGAACGTAAGGTTACAGTCAACCTTGGGATAAAGGAATACTATGTTTACTAGATGAATAAATCCCAGTTCAACAGCTTGTCACAAGAAGTGTCCTCTAACAAAATTCTCCTTCCAGACTTAATCAAAATATTAAAGGGGGGAGTTGCTGACCCAACTGGGAATTCGAAGTAAATTTTGGTCAACGTGAACTTCATGGAGAGAATCAAGTTGTGTACCTACTCAGTGATCAATCCCAATTGGTCAGATGATAAAACAGAGTTAGCACTTGATATTATAATATCAAACACAACCCTTTAACACATGGTATTATCAAATGGTTTCAAAATTTAATTTTTCAATTTCATGATATACACGATTAATAATTGCCATGTAAAGCTGTCGAAGCACGATAAATACGACACTGAGATTGAAGAACTTCCTAAGTAAGCAAGTGAGAATGATGACTCCAAAATAATGGCAGTGGACCAGGAAGAGTAAAAGGAAGAGCAAGTTGATGTTGTTGAGAAAATTAACATCATGGTCACTTTCCCTGAAGATGCAAACCATGTTTGAACTTAAGTCTGATTAAAACTGTTGATTCATCTAAGTATTTTACAACTTTTACTAACTCTAATCATTTATCTCTGCTCCTACTCTTAATAGACAAAGCACTAAATTTATTGATAGCTTAGGGGCTCTTGGTACTCCAATCTTATTATGTTTAATGATACCTAAGTATGGTTAAACAGAGAAATTGGACAAATATCAAAAAGATTTTTAGAGTGGATATGTCAGTGGGAAAGTGATGTTTGTTACACTCATAAAAAGATGAGCAGAGAAGTTCAGGGAATCCCCCTTATTTTATTTCCAGGCTTCAAACTACTAGGCAATAGAATTCTTAATATAAAGCATAGAAATAACTGCAGCTATATCAAGGAAGGCAATTCATTACAAATATCTTTAATCACCACTTAATCTAATCTAAATTCCAGATTATAATTTTATATTTATAAAGCCAAATGTAAGAGCTGGAAGATGAAATGCTCCAATGTTTGTACAACTCAGAGTCCAAGCCAAAAGATGAGGACTCGAATGGTGGTTTTGACTTTTATGAAGTATAAAAGGCAGTAACATATAAGCCCAGTGAAATCAGTTTATTCAAGTTTAAAAGTAGAGACCAGGAGTAAATAAAAGGTCTCTTGAAATTCTTGAATCTCATCCAGCTTTACCACTTAATGATCGGTACCAGGAATTGGTCTAAGAAGAAACACTACCACCTCGCTAATGTCCCTAGTATGGAAGAGTACATCGTGACTGTAAATGGTCAGCGCAAGGTTACAGTCAACTTTTGTATGAAGGAAAACGTAAAGTTAAAGTTGGATAACTCCCAGTTCAGCTTAATCAATGAAATGCTCACTGGCAAAATTCACCTTGATCGTTTACACAATATTATTGAGAGAGAGGATGACGAGCTAACTATAGATGCAAAGGCAGTAAATCTCCATGTGGGGTATATGGAGAGAGTCAAGCTCTAAACTTACTTAGTGACAAACCCCAATTGGTCTGATGATAAAACAGAGTTAGCACTGGATATTATAATCTCAAACACAACCCTATAGGCCTTAACCCTTTCAAATGGTTTTGATGTCAATCGATATAACTTATTAGATTACAAGCCTGAGTAGTGCCATGCAAGATTGTGGAAGTATAACAGGTACAAGCAAGTGATTGAGGGCCTTACTGATAAACCAGGGGTTGCTCACTCAGAAGCAGTGACAGTGGATCAGGATTAACAGAAAGAACAGAAAGATGATGCAGTCAAGCAAATCGACATCATGATCACTTTCCCCTGAAAATGCTGCCCTTGTTTGAATTTAGTTTGATTAAGATGTTTCTTGCGATAACTATTTATACAACTTTAACTAACTCTATTCATTTTCTATTGCCCTTCCCTCTATAAACCATGCTCGCATTTCAATGACAGTAGGTGTATCTGCTGCTCAAAGCAGATAAGTCTCCTAAAAGATTCTTAAGACTTATTACACAGAATAATTGAAGAAATCTTAAAAATTCCAGCGACTAAGTATGAGAAATATAAAGTGATGTTTGTTACACTTAAGGAAACTTCTCAAATGTATTTCAGTCGATTTTTAAATGCAAGTTGATTTATCCTCAACCAAGTTACAGCTTTACTAAGAGTTTGAGCCTGTAATATCTTTACATGGATTTTGATTGTGACTTTGTTAATAAAATTAAATTAAATGGATACAGAGAACGATAGACTTATTTCTACTTATCTTGAATTAATATCCCCGAAGAAAGTCTAGACTGGGGATGAAGGTAGGGGTGTCTCATCTTAGGACTATGAAGGTAGTAACACCAGCTTCAACTTCACTGAGGATTTTTAGGAATAGACCTTTGACAATCTTAGGAATGTAGAGCACTAGAAGATTTAATTCACACGGCACTCTGATATAAAGAGGATCTTGGGCTCCTTCTCCCTTAACTATCTCTATTACTACCTTCTCAAAGATAATCACACAGGAGAGAGCGACGAAGAAACTGATAAAATAGAGGAAGAGAAGAAAGAAGAGGACAGGGTAACTAGCTAAGAGGACTTCGCAATATGATATCCCTAGCGATGATTCAATAGAAAAACACTTAAAGCAAACACCCAGGGGCCATGAAATGATCATACCTCTCGGCATCAAGTGCGAATATACTTGCAAGGTAAAAGAAGGAGCACTTGAAAAGATGCTCCAGGATTACAGTGTCATTTCATTTATATAGAAGTCCCCTTTTAAGTTCAAGGGTAAGATCGATTTGACTCTTGGCTTTTTGGAAAGTTTCAAGATCATCAGAACTACCACGCCGCCTGAAGAAGGATCAAGGAAGATACTCACCCTCGACTGTGTGCACTTTGCCAACAATAGAATGGGTGATGAGTTAACAAATTGATGCGGGGGTGATAACCAACAATTGCTATCTGTTTACTCCTGATGATAACTACGAGTCCAAGATGTGGAAGCTTGACAAGGACGACAAGGTTTGTCCAATCCAGGAGGAAGAGAAGAAAACGGAGGAGGAGAAGAAGGAAGATTATGAGAAGTAGCAAGTGCACTCAGTTTAGATCTTGGTCGAACCAGACTTTTGATGAAATTATCTTAGATTATCTTTGTTTAACTGTTTAACTTATTCTTTCTCTCTGTCTATAATTTTAAACTTTTATAATCCTTTGACAACTTGTCTTCTCATCTCCCCTTTATAAGGAAGTCTCTTTTAATCCGCGGAGAATATTTAGAGTTGAAGTGAGGCCTAAGACAATGATCAGAATTATACTCATAAACGATATTAAACTTCTAAAATAATTCACCTTCTACCAATCGATAACCGATTTAATAGATGATGTTTGTTACAGACACATTAAAGTACTACTCAAACAAACAGATGTCCTTTAAAATGGACACCGATTCCGGTACTAGATAGTAGGGAGACTTATACATATTAAATAAGATGGTGGTTAATTATAATTATTCAATTATTTTCGTTTAATTTTTGTTCGTCAAGAACGAAGAATTTCAGGGACCTTCCTTCTCTGGACGAGTGGGCTTTAGACTTCAGGAATTGGACTCGTCGCCGCTCTCGTAATCGTGAAGAGTTAATGTGTCGATTTACACTTAGTCTCTCTAATGCTTGAAGAATGGATCCATGTACAAGGACTGAATTGAGGATCTGTACAAAGGGTAAGGAGTCAACAAGTTTCTAATGATGACAAACCACTGACCATCCAACTTAGGATTCAGTATCTCAAAAGGTCTATCGGTGAAATAGCATTTTTATCTTTCAATGCCAACATATCATCAACAGTGTAAGGTAAGCTTCTGCAAAGAATATAGAACAGGAGTAGGCCAAGTCCCCAAGAATCTAAAGCCTTCATCATCAAATGATTTAAGGGCTGGATCTCTCTATTAATAAATTCAGGAGGAGAGTATTCGTTAATGATTCCATCTCTCTACATTCCTGTTCAACCAATCTGTCAAGTAAGGAACGTGGTACTTATCAAACAGAATGTTTCCGGCTTAATATTCAGGTGATAGACTTTGTTCTTATGGGCCTGGAACAGAGTCTTGATGATCATGAAGGCAACGTACTTGAAGCACTTCTGATCTATGAAAAAGACTTCTAAAAGGGTCCTTAAGTTGTATGGATACTTAGGCATCAAGTATGCAGGCTTGCCCAAGAGGTTATAGGTTTCTAGTATAGACACTATGTTTCTACCTTGCTTATTGAAGTTGGTATCCATAATTGCAATAGCCGAAGCTTGAGCAGGAATCAGAGCTTTCCAGAAGATCTTAATAATCATTTCACAAGGACCACTGCTCTCGCTTATGACTTGGATGCTATTCGTTTTCCTATAACACTCAAACGATCTGGTAAGATAATTTTCC
The DNA here is from genome assembly GCA_000711775.1 of Oxytricha trifallax. Taxonomy (NCBI): domain Eukaryota; phylum Ciliophora; class Spirotrichea; order Sporadotrichida; family Oxytrichidae; genus Oxytricha; species Oxytricha trifallax. The sequence continues at coordinate 11,417 of ARYC01017965.1, forward strand.
CTATTCTTTTTCCAAGCAACAAGTTATGTTTGTCAGCCTCTCTCTTAACCATAGCAAAGATGTCATTTTCCATATCCTCCACAGTAGCTCTAAGGTTCTAGCTCTCCTTGTAAGATTTTAATAGTAAATCAAGTCGCCCGTAGATCCCCCTCAGCATTTGCAAGTTCAGAGTCTAGTAGTGAATAAAGAACTTGGACCCTTCAACGAACTCGGACTTTTCTTTTTGATTGAGGGTCCTGTACACCGCGTCGTTCGCTATCGATTATTGTAACTACTCCAGTTATTCCTAGCCCACTCTAAGCCCAGTAACTTTTGATTCGTTGGTAAGGCCAATACTTAATTCAAAACATTTTGTATTTTTTCCAGGTTCTCTCCTTCAAACCTTGATAGGTTCCAATACGCTCTCAACTTATCCACTTGATTGTAAAACAGCCTATCCTTCTAAATCGACAACCTTTACTCAGTTCCCTTGGGCTCATACTAACAATGCAGTTTAAGGACGTTTTGATCTATTCAATATTAATATTTAAACTTGTTTAAAAAAACCTGCTTACTTGCTTTTACTTTCTATGATCTATATCCAGCCTCCTGAGGCTTCTTATAACTTCTTCAGACCCTCTATGATCTGAGCCTTGAAACAAACTTTCCAACATGCTTGTCACTTCCTATCATGTTTTTGATCAGTTCGGCAAGTGGTATTATCTGCTTAATTGTAAAGAGGTACTGCAACTTATTGGTTAAGGATAGCAGCTTCTCAAACTATTCTAATGGCTCGTTTGCATTAATAGAATTATGCAGTTAATCTCTCACCTTCATTAGTTTACCTGCTTATTAATAATAGCGTAAGCTAGTTTGGGGGCAAACTCCTTAGTGGCCTTTTCCAAAAGACTTTTGGATCTTGGGCTCAGCTATTATTGCGGTTCTTAATTCTCTGCCTCAAGTTCCAAGCCTAGCAGCTTTGGAGTCATTTGGACTTCACTGTGCCTTTTCCCTAACTGACTTCCAGGAGTCGTGAAGTTGGAGTCGACAAAGTCTGAAGATGAATCCTTGTAGTAAAGGTAGAATTTGATCTGCTGCTCGCCCTGGTTTATGATCTCTACAGGATGATCGCTCAGTAGCTAGAAGTAATGGATCCCTCCTCTACCCAGACATTAATCAGGAGGCAATACCCAGAGCACATACTTGAGTGGGGCACTGCGATTAATTGCTTGAATAAGTTCTTTAGCCTTCGAAGAATCAATCTCAATTTAAAAACAACAAAAGTGAGTGGCGAAGCAATTGTTGGAGTCTCTAAGCTCAATGATCTTGGTGGTCTTGTGAATGATATCGATCCTTGAGAGATAGGCACCTAACCAAGAATTGTTACTTAGCATAGCTTAGCCCATGAAATCGTTGACCAGGTCATGTAAGAGGGAGTGAATAGGCTTAGAGTTTATGAAAGTGAAGGTTGATGTTTGTTACACCAAGTTGCAGAAATGTAGCTTAAGAGAAGTAAGAATCAATCTCGCAAAGAAGGATGTCAGGGTCGTTGTCCTCTCCCAATAGGATGTTGATTAGCTTGGCAACTTCCAAAGGATCAAAGATAGGATGGGGCAGAAGGAACATTGAGTTAGCCTCTACCATCATAAGGTCTTATTTCTTTTGACTCCTGGTAACCGACTTCGATTTGGGAGTTCTCAAGTTGGAGTAATCGACTTCCTAATTTTTACTTATAAATTCTTGAACCATAACTTAGTACTGTTCATAAAATCCTTGCATTTACTTCTTGTCTTCTTCTGAGACAGTATACCCAGTTGCTGGTACAGCTTCATCGAGCCTTACAGCCTTACGCCTTTGAATTTAGGAGTCCTCAATCCAGCTTTCTCAGCTTTCTGCCACTGGTGCCGCATTTTCTTACCAATATAATCCTGCTTTTCAAGCCTGTCAGGATCATTCCAGCAGTCATAGATGGTTTCGACTTTGATCTCTTCTTGAATCGTTGCTTCGGTAGGATTGACTATTGTGTCAGAGTTAAAAGAGACATCATTAAGGGCCTTTACATCCCTGATTTCAGTTTGAGTTGCAAGATCAAAGTTGCTGGGATTAACCTGCACTGCAACCGAGTTCAAGGTCTTGCGAATTTGATAAAATTCCTGAACCTTAGCAAAGTTCTCCTCGTGATGACGGGAGTTTCCATCTCTTTAACGCTTATTATAAAAGCAGGAACTTGGACAGGGTGAGTATCTATATTGCATTAACTATATACATTACATACCTTAAAGTTAAGGAGGCTTTTAAGGTTAAATCATCATCGATGAGCAACTCTCTTTAAGCATACTTGAAACGAAATCAACAGGCTAGTTTAATTCAAAGGGTTCACAGGTATTATAGTTTTCATCTCCAGGAACCAGGGAGTTGAAACCCCGAGAATAGTTGTGGCATTGATTGCCTTTGCTGAACGACTCTGAAGAGTTGCCGTAAATGCTGGAAAGAATGCTTTCAGGCTTGGCATTCTTGCACTTGTGCTTTCTCTTGCTTTCAGAGGAAGAGTAGAAGTTGTTGCACTTATCGCACATATTCATTTTAGGTTTGAGTTGTTTCATCTACTGCACTTAGTCATAGTGCTTCTAGTGCTTGTGCTTTGATAAGCTCTGGGAGGATATATAACTCTTCTGGCATCCCGCATCGTGCAAGGATATTTGCCCTTCTTTCCTTTAGCTGGATTCGGTGATTGCTCACTCATTATATTAAAAGTTATTAATTATAAAGTTTAATCAAAGTAGAAGTTAAACAGAGAGCCTTCCTTATTTATATTCCTTCAAAAAGCCTCGAAACTTTCAGATGCCCTGCCTGTACATTCCTAAGAACCAGGAAACTTAGCTTCTGACTTTCCTTAACTCATATATGCCACCTGACAAGTTTCTAAGCGCGAGCAGGCTTGATTGAAGAAAGTTCGATTTCCTCCTAAAATGGACACAAATTCCAGATTGGACACAATTCCGGACACATATTCCGGACACAATTCCAGGTGATGTTTGTTACATTGATCAAAGTTTTATAATATTAAGCTACAAGTACAAAATCACTCAATTAAAATTTCACCAAATGAATTAACAATAGAAGCAGGTGCTACCAAGGGGTTTACATGTCAGATTTGCAACGCCCCTTTCTAAAACAGAACAGCCAACACCGCCACATAAAGAAGGATCACACCGAGCAGGAAGTTAGAGACAACAAGTTGCAAAACTATCATAAAAATTGTGAAATTTGTTAGAAGGTCTACTCAACTAAGCACAGCTATAGGTTTCACCCTTGTGTCAAGGAGAAGAAGATTAGAGAAGCTGCCCAGGCTATTGAGAGTGGTAGCTAGAAGTACAGTTCCTCTGGCAAATCCTAGGGAGGTGTAAAGCAGAGCGAGGCTTCCTAAATCAATATGGATGAGAAAGCCCACTCCAACTCAAAAGAATCTATCGCAACTTAGCAGCAGCAATTCTAAAGTAAGAATAATTCCAGTTGATAAACAGACAGATATGTTGAGGCAATTGAAAGGTCAGAAGCATAAGGCGTAGCTACAATCAGTGAGGTATCAAGATCACTTCCAGTAGAGCAGTAAGCTCAAGAGGACTTTTATCCTGGATCTCCTATTGAAAATCATGACGATTTAATTGCAGGGAATGATGGATGCTTCTCTTAAACTAATATTGAGCCTCAACTAGATTTAATTTAGCTGACGAGGGTATTATGAAAATGCTTCAAGTTCCAAATCAGTTGCAAGGGAAGGTGTATTACTTGACTTTATAAAGGTGGCTACTCATGCGCCTGAACAAACTCAATTGGCTTAGTTAACAGAAGGCAAAGCTCAAGCGGAAGAAGATAATTGTATTAATGAGAAAGTTAATAATAGATTGTGGAAAACGTTTTTGGAAATCCATAGGTACCTAAACTTTTAAAGTGACTTGAATTTCAGCAATATTCATGTGTTATTTAATCAGGACATTCAAACCAAGACTTGTGGCATTGTAGCCCCTGCAACTCGTTCTAGAACTAGTATAATAATGGATCCCAATTTAGTGGGCAGTGATGCAACCAGCATACGGAGAAATTCCTACAATTCAGTTTTCCAAAATTATTGTAAGGCTGCAATAGTATGGTATGAACCAAGACTCTGTGTTTTACAATGTTGGTTCTGGGTTTGGCAAGCTGGTATTCTAGGCAGCATTTATGACAAACGCAACCAGCGTTGGAGTGGAGATAGTCGCAAACCGCTTCCATATCTTCAAATAAGAAATTACTCTAACTCTAGGAAGATTATTCAACAGACCTGGAAGTGAGCGCTGTCCTCAAGAAGATTGAGTTCTATTAAACAAATGTCAGGAATGTCCAGGAATTTAAGACTTCGTCTAATTTGCAGGTAACTCATTTATACAGCTTCGCTGCCAGGATGTCAGACCCTGACTTAGTGTACTTGATGGACCTTATTAACAACTGCCCCAATCTAAAGTATGCAGTAGTTACCTCCAATATTAATAAAATCAATCTTCGCAATAACCAGCCTAACTTCTAATCTATCTATAAAATGAGATACTCAACAACTGGCAATTAGAAATTTACTTTTCATTTCCTTGAGAGATACCAGGCAGTATCTATCGTGCGATCAAGGATAAAGGGACAAGAGATTCTCTCTGAAGAAGTTAAAGAGATCTAAAAAGGCGAAGGCTAAATTTTGCAAAAAAGATCAAGTACTTAAAGAGATAAGCGCTCCTTAAAGGATTCCATAGAAGCTGCCTGTAACAAACATCACCCTACAAATCTAAAGCGAAGAAAATATAACGAGCTCCTTGGCTTTAGTGAAAGCTCTGGATGCGGTTAATAAATGCTGGATCAAATGAATTAAACGATTCCAGATCATGTTGAGTAAGCAGATAGCCCATAGATTGTGACTGTCACTCCTGATTCAGTCCTGAAAACATTTTCAATGTACAAGAAATCCCAAATACAGGGCATTGAGCAGTATAAAAACCTTTTGGATAATGTGACATGCAGAAAGCTATAATTGAGAAATACATTGAGCCCAGCAGTACAGAGCTGGACTAAGCATTTGGAGAGAAGGGTCTTTGTGGTCATATAAATAGGGAGATATATCAAGGCTTGGAAGAAGATGAACGCCTCGAAATTTATGATTGCTACACCGACTATGCGAAATAGCTGCACAAATTTCATTTCATTGAAGAAAAGATTGCAAGTAGGTTGTAATAATGGCAGGAGTTGAATATTGCTAATGATAAGCTATAGGCTAAGAACAAAAGACTTGAGTAGGAAAACATATCTTATATAGCAGAGCTACTGATAGATAGGTACGGCTTCAAGGTTCTGAACGAGTAAGAAAACGGAGGTTTCGGAAGAGTCTTTAAGTGTTAGAAACTTGGGGAGTAATAACCCAACGAGTTCCTGGCAATCAAAGTACCTATTGATAGCAGTACCAAGATCAATAGCGAACTTAAAGCTCTGAAGGAACTCTAAACAAAAAAGAAAAAAGACCCAGGCTCGAATTTTGTTGTTGACTTGGTGGAGACTATAAAATTTGGTAAGAGGAAATTGATAGTTATGAAATGGTACAATAATAATCTCAGACATTTATTGACGATTAAGAAGCTAAATGAGAAACAGAAGTTTTACATCTCCTACTTCATAATAATAGGAATCGCTTACGCCCACTCACTTGGGATTGCTCACAGAGATCTAAAGCTGGACAACATTCTGATTGATGATAAGTACTTTCCAAAATCTGTGATTGGGGTCTCACTGATTCTCTAGTTAGTTCAGGTACTAAATCTTTCATGGCGCCTGAGCAGTTCAGGCAGGACATACTTGCGCAGGATATCCAGGTATTCAAGCTAGACTCTTGGAGTCTGGCGTTGTACTCTTCATGATTCAGTTCGGTAAATACCCTTCACTGATGCGTAGATACGTGGGATGAATTAGGCTTACAAGTAACAAGAGCTGCCAGATGAAATCAAGAACGCAAAGTCTGGCATTTAAGAAAGTAATCAAGAAGTTGCTTCAGTTCCAGTAGGTAGACAAAGCCTCAGTAAGTGAGGTCCACAAGGATAAAGTGTTTGAGGAGCTTTGGAAATGCTCGTATAAGGATCTGGACATTTCAAAACTGAAGTGATGTTGTACAAACCTTCCTTAAGATTTCAAATAATATACCCTTTAATTAACCAGAGAATAGATTAAGGTTCAGATTAATTATTAATTCAAATTACAAATTATCAATTATATAAATGTTCATACTTAAATTTCATCTGCTCTAATTTATTCCCTTACTGCTTTCAGGGGAATAGCCCTATATGGCTGAAAAACCTATTATTAAAACACCTGTCTAATCGTCCATCGCTGCCCTGGTTCCTGAACCAATAGCTTACTTATTATTTTCCTCATCTCTCTGTCTATTGATTCATCTATATCGATTAAGGGCAAATTCTCTTTTGTAATACTTAACGTTTCCAGCTCCATAATGGAGTTGGGGTGCCTGTCATGATAAAGATAGTACAGAATCACTCCCAATACCCAAGCATTTCTACGCTCCATTAACTCACCTCTGTCCAAGTGTTTGAATCCTAGAATTTCTTCTGGGCTATGTTGAAATTCAAGACCCGAGATAGTGTGATCCTTCACATAATTCCAGTCGACCAACCTGGGCATTAGGTTTTCGTCAAATAGCAGGTTGTTTGGCTTAAGGTTCAGGTGGAATTATTAACGATATTTGCCTCTTATAATGTACTGATTACACAAAACGCTATCAGCTCCAACTGCTTTTGAGA
>ARYC01017966.1:0-10530 GCA_000711775.1 Oxytricha trifallax
GGGCTCAGCTATTATTGCGGTTCTTAATTCTCTGCCTCAAGTTCCAAGCCTAGCAGCTTTGGAGTCATTTGGACTTCACTGTGCCTTTTCCCTAACTGACTTCCAGGAGTCGTAAAGTTGGAGTCGACAAAGTCTGAAGATGAATCCTTGTAGTAAAGGTAGAATTTGATCTGCTGCTCGCCCTGGTTTATGATCTCTACAGGATGATCGCTCAACAGCTAGAAGTAATGGATCCCTCCTCTACCCAGGCATTAATCAGGAGGCAATACCCAGAGCACATACTTGAGTGGGGCACTGCGATTAATTGCTTGAATAAGTTCTTTAGCCTTCGAAGAATCAATCTCAATTTAAAAACAACAAAAGTGAGTGGCGAAGGAATTGTTGGAGTCTCTAAGCTCAATGATCTTGGTGGTCTTGTGAATGATATCGATCCTTGAGAGATAGGCACCTAACCAGGGATTGTTACTTAGCATAGCTTAGCCCATGAACTCGTTGACCAGGTCATGTAAGAGGGAATGAATAGGTTTAGAGTTTATGAAAGTGAAGGTTGATGTTTGTTACACCAAGTTGCAGAAAAATGTAGCTTAAGAGAAGTAAGAATCAATCTCGCAAAGAAGGATGTCAGGGTCGTTGTCCTCTCCAAGTAGGATGTTGATTAGCTTGGCAACTTCCAAAGGATCAAAGATAGGCTGGGGCAGCAGGAACATTGAGTTAGACTCTATCATCATAAGGTCTTATTTCTTTTGACTCCTGGTAACCGACTTCGATTTGGGAGTTCTCGAGTTGGAGTAATCGACTTCCTAATTTTTACTTATAAATTCTTGAACCTTAACTTAGTACTGATCATAAAATGCTTTCATTTACTTCTTGTCTTCTTCTGAGACAGTATACCCAGTTGCTGGTACAGCTTCATCGAGCCTTACAGCCTTTACGCCTTTGAATTTAGGAGTCCTCAATCCAGCTTTCTCTTCTTTCTGCCACTGGTGCCGTATTTTCTTACCAATATAATCCTGCTTTTCAAGCCTGTCAGGATCATTCCAGCAGTCATAGATGGTTTCGACTTTGATCTCTTCTTGAATCGTTGCTTCGGTAGGATTGACTATTGTGTCAGAGTTGAAAGAGACATCATTAAGGGCCTTTACATCCCTGATTTCAGTTTGAGTTGCAAGATCAAAGTTGCTGGGATTAACCTGCACTGCAACCGAGTTCAAGGTCTTGCGAATTTGATAAATTTCCTGAACCTTAGCAAAGTTCTCCTCAGTGATGACGGGAGTTTCCATCTCTTTAACGCTTATTATAAAAGCAGGAACTTGGACAGGGTGAGTATCTATATTGCATTAACTTATATACATTACATACCTTAAAGTTAAGGAGGCTTTTAAGGTTAAATCATCATCGAAGAGCAACTCTCTTTAAGCATACTTGAAACGAAATCGACAGGCTAGTTTAATTCAAAGGGTTCACAGGTATTAAAGTTTTCATCTCCAGGAGCCAGGGAGTTGAACCCCCGAGAATAGTTGTGGCATTGATTGCCTTTGCTGAACGACTCTGAAGAGTTGGCATAAATGCTGGAAAGAATGCTTTCAGGCTTGGCATTCTTGCACTTGTGCTTTCTCTTGCTTTCAGGGGAAGAGTAGAAGTTGTTGCACTTATCGCACATATTGATTTTAGGTTTGAGTTGTTTCATCTACTGCACTTAGTCGTAGTGCTTCTAGTGCTTGTGCTTTGATAAGCTCTGGGAGGATATATAACTCTTCTGGCATACCGCGATCGTGCAAGGATATTTGCCCTTCTTTCCTTTAGCTGGATTCGGTGATTGCTCACTCATTATATTAATAGTTATTAATTATAAAGTTTAATCAAAGTAGAAGTTAAACAGAGAGCCTTCCTTATTTATATTCCTTCAAAAAGCCTCGAAACTTTCAGGTGCCCTGCCTGTACATTCCTAAGAACCAGGAAACTTAGCTTCTGACTTTCCTTAACTCATATATGCCACCTGACAAGTTTCTAAGCGCGAGCAGGCTTGATTGAAGAAAGTTCGATTTCCTCCTAAAATGGACACAATTCCAGATTGGACACAATTCCGGACACATATTCCGGACACAATTCCAGGTGATGTTTGTTACATTTATCAAAGTTTTATAATATTAAGTTACAAGTATAAAATCACTCAGTTAAAATTTCACCAAATGAATTAACAATAGAAGCAGATGCTACCCAAGGGGTTTACGTGTCAGATTTGCAATGCCCCTTTCTAAAACAGAACAGCCAAACACCGCCACATAAAGAAGGATCACACTGAGCAGGAAGTTAGAGACAAAAAGTTGCAAAACTATCATAAAATTTGTGAAGTTTGTTAGAATGTCTACTCAACTAAGCACAGCTATAGGTTTCACCCTTGTGTCAAGGAGAAGAAGATTAGAGAAGCTGCCCATGCTATTGAGAGTGGTAGCTAGAAGTACAGTTCCTCTGGCAAATCCTAGGGAGTTGTAAAGCAGAGCGAGGCTTCCTAAATCAATATGGATGAGAAAGCCCACTCCAACTCAAAAGAATCTATCGCAACTTAGCAGCAGCAATTCTAAAGTAAGAATAATTCCAGTTGATAAACATACAGATATGTTGGAGGCAATTGAAAGGTCAGAAGCACAAGGCGTAGCTACAATCAGTGAGGTATCAATATCACTTCCAGTAGAGCAGTAAGCTCATGAGGATTTTAATCCTGGATCTCCTATTGAAAACCATGACGATTTAATTGCAGGGAATGATGGATGCTTCTCTTAAACTAATATTGCGCCTCAACTAGATTTGATTTAGCCTGCTTCAAGTTCCAAATCAGTTGCAAGGCAAGGTGTATTACTTGACTTTATAAAGGTAGCTACTCATGCGCCTGAACAAACTCAATTGGCTTAGTTAACAGAAGGCAAAGCTCAAGCGGAAGAAGATAATTGTATTAATGAGAAAGTTAATAATTGATTGTGAAAAACGTTTTTGGAAATCCATAGGTACCTAAACTTTTAAAGTGACTTGAACTTCAGCAATATTCATGTGTTATTTAATTAGGACATTCAAACCAAGACTTGTGGCATTGTAGCCCCTGCAACTCGTTCTAGAACTAGTATAATAATGGATCCCAATTTAGTGGGCAGTGATGCCCAACCAGCATACGGAGAAATTCCTACAATTCAGTTTTCCAAAATTATTGTAAGGCTGCAATAGTATGGTATGAACCAAGACTCTGTGTTTTACAATGTTGGTTCTGGGTTTGGCAAGCTGGTATTCTAGGCAGCATTTATGACAAACGCAACCAGCGTTGGAGTGGAGATAGTCGCAAACCGCTTCCATATCTCAAATAAGAAATTACTCTAACTCTAGGAAGATTATTCAGACCTGGAAGTGAGCGCTGTCCTCAAGAAGATTGAGTTCTATTAAACAAATTTCAGGAACGTCCAGGAATTTAAGACTTCGTTTAATCTGCAGGTAACTCATTTATACAGCTTCGCTGCCAGGATGTCAGACCCTGACTTAGTGTACTTGATGGACCTTATTGACAACTGCCCCCAATCTAAAGTATGCAGTAGTTACCTCCAATATCAATAAAATCAATCTTCGCAATAACCAGCCTAACTTCTAATCTATCTATAAATGAGTTACTCAACAACTGGCAATTAGAAATTTACTTTTCATTTCCTTGAGAGATACCAGGCAGCACCTATCGAGCGATCAAGGATAAAGGGACAAGAGATTCTCTCTGAAGAAGTTAAGGAGATCTATAATGGCGAAGGCTAAATTTTGCAAAAAAGATCAAGCACTTAAAGAGATAAGCGCTCCTTAAATGATCCCATAGAAGCTGCCTGTAACAAAAATTACCCTACAAATCTAAAGCGAAGAAAACATAACGAGCTCCTTGGCTTTAGTGAAAGCTCTGGATGCGGTTAATAAATGCTGGATCAAATGAATTAAACAATTGCAGATCATGTTGAGTAAGCAGATAGCCCATAGATTGTGACTGTCACTCCTGATTCAGTCCTGAAAACATTTTCAATGTACAAGAAATCCCAAATACAGGGCATTGAGCAGTATAAAAGCCTTTTGGATATGTGACATGCAGAAAGCTATAATTGAGAAATACATTTAGCCCAGCAGTACAGAGCTGGACTCAGCATTTGGAGAGAAGGGTCTTTGTGGTCATATAAATAGGGAGATATATCAAGGCTTGGAAGAAGATGAACGCATCAAAATTTATGATTGCTACACCGACTATGCGAAATAGCTGCACAAATTTCATTTCATTGAAGAAAAGATTGCAACTAGATTGTAATAATGGCAGGAGTTGAATATTGCTAATGAAAAGCTATAGGCTAAGAACAAAAGACTTGAGTAGGAAAACATATCTATATTGCAGAGCTACTGAGAGATAGGTACGGCTTCAAGGTTCTGAACGAGTAAGCAAACGGAGGTTTCGGAAGAGTCTTTAAGTGTTAGAAACTTGGGGAGTAATAACCCAACGAGTTCCTGGCAATCAAAGTACCTATTGATAGCAGTACCAAGATCAATAGCGAACTTAAAGCTCTGAAGGAACTCTAAACAAAAAAGAAAAAAGACCCAGGCTCGAATTTTGTTGTTGACTTGGTGGAGACTATAAAATTTGGTAAGAGGAAATTGATAGTTATGAAATGGTACAATAATAATCTCAGACATTTATTGACGATTAAGAAGCTAAATGAGAAACAGAAGTTTTACATCTCCTACTTCATAATAATAGGAATCGCTTACGCCCCACTCACTTGGGATTGCTCACAGAAATCTAAAGCTGGACAACATTCTGATTGATGATAAGTACTTGCCAAAAATCTGTGATTGGGGTCTCACTGATTCTGCAGTTAGTTCAGGTACTAAATCTTTCATGGCGCCTGAGCAGTTCAGGCAGGACATACTTGCGCAGGATATCAAGGTATTCAAGCTAGACTCTTGGAGTCTGGGTGTTGTACTCTTCATGATTCAGTTCGGTAAATACCCCTTCACTGATGCGTAGATACGTGGGATGAATTAGGCATACAAGTAACAAGAGTTGCCAGATGAAATCAAGAACGCAAAGTCTGGCATTAAGAAAGTAATAAAGAAGTTGCTTTAGTTCCAGTAGGTAGACAGAGCCTCAGTAAGTGAGGTCCACAAGGACAAAGTGTTTGAGGAGCTTTGGAAATGCTCGTATAAGGATCTGGACATTTCAAAACTGAAGGATGTTATGTTTACTATCTAACCTTCCTTAAGATTTCAAATAATATACCCTTTAATTAACCAGAGAATAGATTAAGGTTCAGATTAATTATTAATTCAAATTACAAATTATCAATTATATAAATGTTCATACTTAAATTTCATCTGCTCTAATTTATTCCCTTACTGCTTTCAGGGGAATAGCCCTATATGGCTGAAAAACCTATTATTAAAACACCTGTCTAATCGTCCATCGCTGCCCTGGTTCCTAGACCAATAGCTTACTTATTATTTTCCTCATCTCTCTGTCTATTGATTCATCTATATCGATTAAGGGCAATTTCTCTTTTGAAATACTTAAGGTTTCCATCTCCATAATGGAGTAGGGGTGCCTGTCATGATAAAGATAGTACAGAATCACTCCCAATCCCCAAGCATCTCTACGCTCCATTAACTCACCTCTGTCTTAGTCCTTGAATCCTAGAATTTCTTCTGGGCTATGTTGAAATTCAAGACCCGAGATAGTGTGGTCCTTCACGTATTTCCAGTCGACCAACATGGGCATTAGGTTCTCGTCAAATAGCAGGTTGCTTGGCTTAAGGTTCAGGTGGAATTACTAAACGATGTTAGCCTCTTATAAAGTACTGATAACACAAAACGCTATCAACTCCAACTGCTTCTAAGAGAACTTTATAGCGGCTTTCAATTCGAGGAGATTATACTTGTAGTACTGCTTTATGATGCACTGGTTCCACAGGACCTAACATGAGTCCTCTACAGTGCCAACTCCACCATGGTACCCCATAGGAAAATTCTCATAGTCTTCAATATGTTTCCTTGCCGCCTGCTCTTGTTTATCACAGCGCCCCCCCTCCCCCCCCCCCCTCCGCCCCCCCCCCCCCCCCACCTAGGAACACTTTCAAAACCCTGAAATGGCTGCTGCCAATTAAACCTTGCTTCACCGCTTATGCATCAACCTTGGTAGAGTCAAAACACAGGAATAATTTATCAAGTAAGTTCAATTCAGAAGTCAGCTCTTCGCTGATTATGTACTATAGATTCTCAGCAGCATCTTGCTAAATAGCATAATTAATTTTCATGTCCTGGAAATCATGAAACGCAGTGAGATATTGTATCGAGTTATCCTTTTAAGCCAGCTGCTACCTGAGGGAATAAATCTCTTCTTGGAGTCCTCTAAGTTTTCCTTGGTTGAACTCTGTGGTTATTCAGAGTCAAGTACTCTGTTGGAAGCTTGTGAATCAAATCGAAGGTTCCTCAACTTTCCAACGCTGGTCTACCTAGGCTTCAAGTCCTTATAAGAGTGTTGAATCTCACTTTGATGTAAATCCAAACAAGCTTTTTTTACAGGAGTGGTTAAGGAAGATCTCTCTCTCGAAGTTTCATAATTATGGAATCTCTTTGCAGGAATCAAAGCTTAGTAGTCCTTTCCTGGGCTTTCGTTTCATAACTCTTGAGAAGCAACAACCCCTGAAATAATCGTGGCTTCTTGATTATAGACTTCGTTACTAACGACCAAGTTATTAACAGTGAATTTAACATCCCTTAGGATAGGTTAATCCTGTTCAAAGTTCTGATGGGGATTTGTAGATTAAGACAAATTATTTTAGAGCCCAGTATGAACGGCTTTCATTAGTTTGTACTATAGCATCAACCCTACTGAATGAATATACACTTTTATAAGCTTACTTCGGAGGTGGATAATTTACAGAGCTACTGCACTGGTCCTTTTGATAATATAAGCCCCTGCTTAACTACCAACTCGCTCATGATAGATTTACACTTGTGAGCTCTTAGGACATTGAAACTTTTATAGGACTTTTAGCAAAGTTCACAAAAGACTTGCTTGCTTTCTTCAACATGCTTTTAAAAATCGAAGTTTGGATGAGTCGTTTTTAAGTGGTAGTACTTGTCGCACCTCTTATTGAAGTATTGCGTGCAGCCCTCGACTGGGCACAGGATATGGGAGGAATAAGCTTGCCTGCTCTTTGTGAGAATTATACGTATTGACATCTTAATTTGTATGAATTGCTTTAATTTTTAATTGAATAAACTTTAACTAACAAAATCAAATATGCCTTAAATCAAACGAAATCCCCATGACAGTTAGAAAATAAAATTTATCGATCCCTACTCCCACAAGACCTTCCAAGCCAGCCTAACGTACTTCGAAGTTTAAGTTTAGATACTTGAGATCAAGTGATGAGAGGACTGTGATGATTGGTAGAGGTTAAGGAAAATTTCCCAAATTTAACGTCATTTTTTAGGAATTAAATTCATACGTATTAGTCATGTAATTTGTATGAATTTGAGGGGTAAAATCGAGATTCTCAAAATGACTACTAATTTGATCATAAGTTTCGTTGGAGCTTACCCCTTCACTTCCAGACTATGTGAGAGTTTGCTAAGTATCTCAGACACTTATGAGAGAAGTGGGAATGCGAAAGCAGCAGGATAACCCTTCGATTTCCTGAGAATAGAGGGTGGATTTAAGGTTTAAGATATTTGAGATATTTTGAGATTAATAGTAAGCTTTAATTAAGGATTATATAGAGATTATAGAAAAACAAGCAAAATTTGGACACTTTGATTTTAGCAAGTTCGTTCTGGTTTTAAGAACCCAAGCTGGAAATTGCATATAAGTGATGCCAGAGTGGAGATAAAGTGGAGGAGACATGTTTCAGATCGAACATAATTGACTCCAAAGAAATCTAGGCTTATAATAAGGTTTCAAGGGAAATTTGACTTTGGCTCAATTATTATCAAGGGGAAATACTAGGGCTTGCTTATGATAAAAGTTCCACTACACCCAAGCTATAATTCAAACCTACCTACTAATCACTATTATTGTTGTTGCCCCTCCTTATTGTACATAAATCAGCGCTAAGCACAGCAGCTTGCCTTCCACAAAGAGAAGGCAATTTAGTAAGCCATTGCCTGAGATGCTGAAATAGCTTGGACACATATCTCGACACACCTTCCATGATGTGAGATGTTTGTTACACCTTATTCTTGACTTTCAGATATAAGATTCTTCCCCTTCTTAACAATCCTCATTTGCTACATGAAACCCCCCGCCGCTTCCCTGTTCAAAAGGCAATTAAATCAATCTTGGTATCGATCTTATAAATTAAATAATCGCAAGCTTTGAATGGAGAGCATGCAAATCTTATAAGTACAGCCCTATGATTGGGTACTCACTCACAACTATGATAAGCTTCTTGATAAAGGGGATCTCATTGAGGTATCAATCTACGACAGGCTTGCTAAGCAAATCAAGCAAGCTCCTCAACTGTTCCCCTGCCTTGAGGTTCTGTCAATCCTACCTGTTGATGAGCAGTCCATGAAACTCAAGCAATTCTGGAAGCAGCATATAAAGGATGCCTATCCTCAAGAGAAGGAGAATTACTTAGAGTCAAAGCAAAAGTTTGTTTGCAAGTAAGACTACATTTCGCTGCGTGAGTTTAGGGTCAGAGCTCAACGCAGAGGGAAGATCACAATAACTCTCTGGGCTGAAGAGGCTTCAGACTTTTATCAACTGAACAAGTATCTCTCAGCTGACTTGATGTGCAAGCGCAAGCTCGTGCCTTTTGAAAATGTGCCACTTTACATTGAACAAGTCTGGGAGATATTCAACAACCCTGAAGGCTGGCTGTTCAACTCCTACAAGCCTAAGAGTTGCCAAGAGCAACTCATGAACATGTGGCTGGCTCTGGATGAGAAGGATCAAAAGGATTGGGTGGATAGGGTCTTTCCAAACGCCACTGGAGATGTGCAGGTAGATTAGTTAATCGATGTGACTTTGCAGTAAGTGAAGGTGCATGAAGAGTTGATAGTGAGTTGGAACTATGAGAAAGATTGCCAGCCTATTATCTGGCTGTACTACTTTGACGAGGAACTTTACTGTCTTGTTAGAGACATACTATTGGGGAAACTCTAAGGATAAGCAAGTAAGAAGTTGGGGGATCAAGTTTGTTTTGAATGTAGTTATAGATTAACATTAGTAGTATAATTTGTAAGAGTAGATTAATTCATTAATTCCTAACATTATTATTATTATTTAAAGTACTACTTTAACCAGGGCATTGTTGCAATGTAACCAGCACCCGATATGAATGCTGTAATCCTGACAGTAAGTAATATTACATGATCAAGGCTAACCTTCAAAAGTTATAGGCGAATGCAGCTCTTTAACTTATTCCTGAATTTAGATCCCCAAGTTATCTTCCAGTTATCTTCCGACTTATCTTCCGAGTTATCTTCCGGTTATCTTCCGACTTATCTCTTCAAAATTTTCATTAGAGTTAAGTGAAGAGCTATCATGGTTTAAATCCAAGATTCTACTTAACTGTAATTGATGCTGCCTAAGCAGGGCGTGCTTGACACATAATGATATATAAATAAAAGTGCATGGCACTATAAATAACCTGAACCAAAATCAAGAAGAAAGGGGGTGATGTTTGTTACACCACATACTTTGAGGATCAAAATTTTCCCCTCTGAAATCTTTTCATTATTAATCCTAAGTCAGAACGCAAATAAGTCAGTCTTGGAATCGATCTTATAATAGAATAATCGCAACTTGTGAATGGAAAGCAGACAGTTTTCATAATCGCAGTCTTATGATTGGGTGTTAACTTACATTTCTGACAAGCTTCTTGAGAAGGGTGATTTAATTGAGGTCATATTATTCATGAGACTAGTCAGCAATTCAAGGAAGCCCCTTAACTCTACTCTTACCTTTAAGAAACATAAAACCTCTCTACTGTTAAGCGAATCGCTTAGCTTGAGGAATTCTGGAAGATGTATTTAAAGATGAGCTACCCTTAAGAAGAATCCAAATTCAACAACTCAAAGTAGAAAGTGATTTCTAAGGCAGACTATCGTTAACTACAACAGTTCAGCGCCAAAGTTGAAAGCAGAGGCAAGATCATAATCAATATTTGGACAGAGGAAGCATAGGATTTCATACTTTGAACAGCAGACTTTCAAGTGACTTAATGCTTGAGCGTCACTTAGTGTCTTTCGAAAATATTCCTCTACACAGAGAAGAAGTTTGGGAGTTATTTAAATCATCCTGAAAGCTGGCTGTTCAAGCACTATAAACAAAGGAGTGGAAGACAGCAGCTCAAAGAATTGTGGCCGGCTCTTAGTGGGAGTGCTCAAAAGAACTGGGTTGAGAATGTCTTCTCAGATCCTTCTGGAGATATCCAACTCGAACAGTTGATCGATTTGACTTTGCAGCAAGTAAAGATCATGAATGTGGTGGTGACTTTATGGCTTCTGTGAGGATGAATG
>ARYC01017969.1:0-59431 GCA_000711775.1 Oxytricha trifallax
AACCCCCAAAACCCCAAAACCCCAAACCCCAAAACCCCAAAACCCCAAAACCCCAAAACCCCGGACTAATTGGGGTAAACCGAAACCCCATAGCCGTAATAAAGATATCAAAACCCCAAAACCCCGAAAACCCACCTGTAAGCCAAAGAAAACCCACCTGTAAGCCAAAGAAAACCCACCTGTAAGCCAAAGAAAACCCACCTGTAAGCCAAAGAAAACCCACCTGTAAGCCAAAGAAAACCCACCTGTAAGCCAAAGAAAACCCACCTGTAAGCCAAAGAAAACCCACCTGTCAGCCAAAGAAAACCCACCTGTAAGCCAAAGCAAAACCCACCTGTAAGCGCAAAGAAAACCCACCTGTAAAGCCAAAGAAAACGCCACCTGTAAGCAAAAAGAAAACCCACCTGTCAGCCAAAGAAAACCCACCTGTAAGCCAAAGAAAACCCACCTGTAAGCCAAAGAAAACCCACCTGTAAGCCAAAGAAAACCCACCTGTAAGCCAAAGAAAACCCACCTGTAAGCCAAAGAAAACCCACCTGTAAGCCAACGAAAACCCACCTGTAAGCCAACGAAAACCCACCTGTAAGCCAACGAAAACCCACCTGTAAGCCAAAGAAAACCCACCTGTAAGCCAAAGAAAACCCACCTGTAAGCCAAAGAAAACCCACCTGTAAGCCAAAGAAAACCCCCTGTAAGCCAAAGAAAACCCACCTGTAAGCCAAAGAAAACCCACCTGTCAGCCAAAGAAAACCCACCTGTAAGCCAAAGAAAACCCACCTGTAAGCCAAAGAAAACCCACCTGTAAGCCAAAGAAAACCCACCTGTAAGCCAAAGAAAACCCACCTGTAAGCCAAAGAAAACCCACCTGTAAGCCATAGAAAACCCACCTGTAAGCCATAGAAAACCCACAAGCTCTCTATAAAATATATAAATATATTCATAATAAAAGTACTTTTCATCCAAATCCTTTGACCACAGAGGCACAGAAATTATTTTTTATATATGAGTATTTTAGTTATTTATATAATTTATTTAATATAATATGTAAGTTTTCACCAAATAATGATTCATTATGTAATTAAATTTAGTTTCATCTTATTTTATTTAATTACATTTTCTAATACTAATTAAAAGTGGTTTCTTATATAAATATTATGTTAAAAGAATTATAATAACTATTATGATCTAGTATTTCCAAATTCAATATATTATTTTTAATTGAACATTTATTCATGGGATTAATTTTTGTCACGTTTTCTTATCAAAATTATCAGGTTTTCTTATCAAAATAATTAGGTTTTGAGGATTTTGGTCAATTTAATGAGTAAGTACTCTTAAATTATTATAATTTTTATAAGATAAACACTATTTTATCAATATTTTAATGAATCTAAGACATTTCAAGATTTTTTTTAATATTTTTTAATAAATTCTTTTATTTATATATATATATATATATATATATATATTATCATTTGTAATTTGTACTTAGCAATGTAGTTGTCTGTCAAGTTCAAAAAACTTTTCTATGACCCACTTTTGATGATGATTTTGGAGGTTCCAAGTCGAGTGAAGCAACTTATTTTTCAACTTTTATAACTTTTTCAAATTTTGTGATGACACGTCATGAATCTCATGGTACTAATCAGTGAAGGCAAAACATTTTTTAAATGACCCAATTTTAATGATGTTTTTGGAGGTTCCAACTCGAGTGAAGAAACTTATTTTTGTATTTTTACAATTTTTTCAAATTTTGTGATGACCGGTCAGGAATCTTATACTTGTAGTCAGGGATGCATAAATATTTTTTCAATTACCCACTTTTGATGATATATTTGGATGTTCCTAGTCGAGTGAAGCAACTTATTTTTCAATTTTTAGAACTTTTTAAAATTTTGTCACCAGGTGTCAGGAATCTCATGGTATAGTCAGTGAAGGCAAAATTTATTTTTTATGACCTACTTTTGATGATATTTTTGAAGGTTCCAAATCGAGTGAAGCAACTTATTTTTCAACTTTTATAACTTTTTCAAATTTTGTGATGACTCGTCATGAATCTCATGGTGGTGGTCAGTGAAGGCAAAATATTTTTTCAATGACCCACTTTTGATGATGTATTTGGATGTTCCAGGTCGAGTGAAGCAACTTAGTTTTCAATAGTTAGGACTTTTTCAAATTTTGTGATGACTCGTCATGAATCTCATGGTGGTGATCAGTGAAGGCTCAATATTTTTTCAATGACCCAATTTTAATGATGTTTTTGGAGGTTCCAACTCGAGTGAAGAAACTTATTTTTGTATTTTTACAATTTTTTCAAATTTTGTGATGACTAGTCAAGAATCTAATGGTGCTGGTCAGTGAAGCCAAAATATTTTTTCAATGACCCACTATTGATGATGTTTTTGAAGGTTCCAAGTTGAGTGAAGCAATTTATTTGTAAATTTATAGAACTTTTTAAAATTATGTAATGTGTTGCTCAGAATATAGTGGTGGTGATCATCGAATCCAAAATATTTTTTCAATGACCCCATTTTGATGATATTTTTGGAGGTTTCTAGTAGAGTGAAGCAACTTATTTTTCAATTTTTAGAATTTTTCATAATTTCTGGGCTGGTGTCATAAATCTAATGGTAGTAGTCAATGAAGTCAAAATATTTTTTCAATAAACCACTTTTGATGATGTTTTTGGAGGTTCCTAGTCTAGTGAAGCAACTTATTTTTCAATTTTTACAATTTTTTCAAATTTTGAGAATAAGTGTCATGAATCTCATCTAGAATTTAGTGAAGCCAAAATATTATTTTTATTAAAATACTTAATGAACATGTATAATAAAGTTTTGAAAGAGTATAACAAGTATCTTTATATTCTTTTTAAATATATGATAATATATAGACAAATGTTATTAAAAGACATACATTATTAAGTATAAAATCATACATATATAAGAAGTATCATTAATAATTAGCAGAATACTTACAAAAAAAATAACCCGGGGCTCTGCCCCGTACCCCGGCAGGGTTCCACCCTTGCAACCCGTTGAAAGGGACATGCTGTCCCTTAAACCCTAGCTTTCGTCTATGAATTTGCGCATTATAACTATATTAGTTAATTAACTATGATACATATGTAATTAAATTATTCGTAAAAAGATTTTATGCATTACATACTCTATTATCATTACATTTGGTGTTAAATAAAAATATAATATAGAAGAAATGATAATATTAAAATTACTGCAAATACCTTGACAAAATTTATGCAATAATACATATAACTCCTATTACTAATATTTTTTGTTTTTCTAAGTATCCTATTAGGTATTTGTCTAAATAAAAACGTAGTACAAAGTAAAAGAGTAAATTAGAAATAATATATTTACATACTTTGGCTTTTCTTTTGGGTTTTGGGAAAAAAGGGTTTCTGGGTTTTGGGTAGATAAATAAAGAAGTGATTACTAATAATTGTATTGTAGTAAAAAATATCGTATTGTTATATATATATAAATATACAATTTATTTATACATAATTAAACTTATGTTAATAAAGTTAATAGGGATAATGATTACAACCATCAAGCGAAATATGGATCATTTTAGTCAAATATGATAAATTATGATAAATCATAAGCCAAATATGGTTAATTTTAGTCAAGTATGGGTAATTATGATAAAACACAAGCACAAATATGGTTAATTATAGTCAAGTGTGATTAATTATAATAAATCACAAGCCAAATATGGTTAATAATAGTGAATAATCATTAATTATGATATATAACAAGCCAAATATGAGTAATTATAGTCAAGTGTCATTAATTATGATATATAACAAGCCAAATATGGGTAATTATAGTCAAGTGTGATTATTTATGATAAAACACAAGCCAAATATAGTAAATAATAGTATAGTATGATTCATTATGATGAATCATAAGCCAAATATGGTTAATTTTAGTCAAGTATGATTAATAATGATGAATCATAAGCTAAATATGGTTAATTTTAGTCAAGTATGGGTAATTATGATGAATCATAAGCCAAATATCGTTAATTTTAGTCAAGTATGATTAATAATGGTGAATCACAAGCTAAATATGTTTAATTTGAGTCAAGTATGGGTAATTATGATAAAACACAAGCCAAATTTTGTTAATTATAGTCAAGTATGCTAAATAATGATTAATCATAAGCCAAATATGGTTAATTTTAGTAAAGTATGGGAAATTATGATATATCACAAGCCAAATATGGGTAATTATAGTCAAATATCATAAATTTAGAAGAATCATAGACAAAAATTCGTATATTAAAGTCAAATATCATAAATTTGTATGAATCATAGACAAAAATTCGTATATTAAAGTCAAATATGGAAAATTTTAATGAATTAAAAGCTAAATATGGTTAATTAAAGTCAAGTATGAGTAATTATGATAAATCACAAGCCAAATCTGGTTAATTAAAGTCAAATATCATTTATTATGATAAATCATAAGACAAATTTTGTCAATTATAGTCAAATATCATTAATTTTGATGAATCACAAGCCAAATTTTGTAAATTATAGTCAAATATGATGAAGCCAAAGTCAAATATGATGAAGCCAAAGTCAAATATCATGAAGCCAAATATCAAATATTAGTAACCAAAGGTCAAATATGAGTAGCCAAAGGTCAAATATACAGATACCAAAGAAAAGTATTATAAATTTTTTAAAAATCATAGTCAAGGGGGGGTGGGGGTGGGGGGGGGTCTGAAGTCAAATTTAGAATAAAAAATAAATTTTACTATAAAATTTAATAGGGGAAGAAACTTTGAGCTACGAAGCCCCAAAACCCCATATATAGGTATACCAAAACCACCTGTAAGCCAAAGAAAACCCACCTGTAAGCCAAAGAAAACCCACCTGTAAGCCAAAGAAAACCCACCTGTAAGCCAAAGAAAACCCACCTGTAAGCCAAAGAAAACCCACCTGTAAGCCAAAGAAAACCCACCTGTAAGCCAAAGAAAACCCACCTGTAAGCCAAAGAAAACCCACCTGTAAGCCAAAGAAAACCCACCTGTAAGCCAAAGAAAACCCACCTGTAAGCCAAAGAAAACCCACCTGTAAGCCAAAGAAAACCCACCTGTAAGCCAAAGAAAACCCACCTGTAAGCCAAAGAAAACCCACCTGTAAGCCAAAGAAAACCCACCTGTAAGCCAAAGAAAACCCACCTGTAAGCCAAAGAAAACCCACCTGTAAGCCAAAGAAAACCCACCTGTAAGCCAAAGAAAACCCACCTGTAAGCCAAAGAAAACCCACTAGCTCTCTATAAAATATATAATATTAATAAATTGAAATAATATTTTCATCAAAATCCTCTGGCCACAGAGGCACAGAAATAATTTTTCACATATGATTACAGAAATTATTTATATTATTTTTTTTTTTAATTATATATATTAAACAACATGTATTAATTTCTTAATATTTTATTTATATAGATGATTTCATTTTGACAATATTATATAAAGACATTAAAGGTCATAATATTTGGTTAATAACATCATAAACTATTAATTTATTTATTATTTTTTACTTATACTATTTTATTATCTATATGTATATAATATTCATTATTACATTTATATTAATTGATACTGGATTTATGTATTTAGAGATTGTTTACATCATCATAATGATATTAATTATATTTTGTAAATAACATATTTTATTAGGATAAGTATATAATGAGTTTATAATGTATCTGCATTATTTAAGATAATTAAATATGATATTATTCACATAATTAAGATTATATTTACAAATATTGTTTATATTTGTATTTTATTTATTATTAATCTGGAATAATTTTTATCATACTCTTACAATATATATTTCTTTATTAATCATTTGTTTCTTATAAATAAAGTTTATTAATAATTAATTCTATAAGCAAGTATGTTAAGGGGTCTTAATAAAGCAAGGGTGTTTTGGGGTATTAAAAAAGCAAGGGTGCTATGGGGTCCTAAAAAAGCAAGGGTATTTTGGTGTCTTAAAAACGAAACGGGTGTTTTGGGGTTTTAAAAAAGCAAAAGTGTTTTGGAGTTTTAAAAAAGCAATTGTATTATGTTTACTGACTATATAGGGTTATTATGTTATTTATTATTTTAGAAATATTTATACAGTAAGAATATTTGAATATAAATTTGTTAATAATTTAATAAATATACATTATTATTGAATTTTATAAATTATATTTATTATTATAATGTTGTAGTGTAGTGGTTATCATGTCTTAAAATATATTTATAAATATTTATATATATTTATTATATATGTAATAATATTAAATTATTTTTGATAATATAAATATAAATATTTTTATAAGTAAATATATATATAATATAATTTACAAATTATTTTTAATCACATATTAATAACTATTTATAAAAATAAATTATATGGTATATTTTAAATTAAAATAATATTTACTTTTAGATTTTTAATTTTAATATATTACTAATGTATGTTAATTCATAATTTATAATAAAATTAAATAATATTTATCCCTTGACTATTATTGGATTACAATATAGAAAAGGGATTGATGATGATGATGAGGATGATGATGAATTTACCCTAGGGTACATATTTTATTAAGTTTTTAATTAATTTTTCATGAGGCCGCTTTATAAGGCATTTTTTTAACCGATTTATAAAATAGTGTTGTTACCCTGTCAAAATTATTTTATAAATAATTTTATCACATATAAAAAAAAAATTATATTTAATATTCAAAAATAAAATTATTTACTTTACATATTTATATATAAAATATATATACTTTAAAATATATATACTTATAAATAGTTTAATTTTAAAATTATATATATTTATAAGAGGTTTTTTTTATTTTATATTTAAATAAAAGCCTCAGCCCCGGTCTGCTATTGGATTACAATAACAGAAAGGGGTTTGATGATGATGATGAGGATGATGATGATTTTACCCTAGGGTCAATTTTATAATTTTTTTATATGAATTTTTGATGAGGCCGCTATATAAGGCATTTTTTTTACCGATTTATAAAATAGGGTTGTTACCCTGTCAAAAATTTTTTAGCCATTTTTCGTAGGTGTATAAAAAAAAAAATTAAATTTAATTTTAAAAAAAAAAAAAATAAAAAAAAAATTTATTTTTTATTTTTTTTAATAATATTAATTTATATATTTATTAATTATATTATTAATTATATTATATATTATATTTATACTTACTATATGAATTTTATTATTATTTTTATTTTGTCCAAATATTGTATACTATTATTTTTATTTATAGATGTTTCACCTAAAGTAAGTCTTTGTCTCAGGTGCACATGATTCGAAGCAACAAGTTGATATCTATTACGCCATATCATTACTTCATTTCATCATAAATTCTCATAATATAATATTTTTTATTTTTTTATAATTTGGCATTTTATAGTATTATTGTTTATTATATTTTATATTGAGTTTTTATTATAGGTAATACAGGGTTAGATCTTCATCCCAACCTAAAAAGTCCTGTATGCGGATACCTCCCTGGGTGTATTTAGTACCGCCGCAGCAGGGATTCAGGACCAATATTACATGTATGCGGCAGGTTTATTGAAGACTTTAATTGTGTATGAGGTTGCTTAGATAAGTGGTTATAGCGTAGCTATTCACAATAAACAATTTTCCAACCCATACCATTATTTGTCTAACCGTTTAGGCCCGTACCTGTCTATTGGTAGAATAAACAGGTTCGATAATATAAGACATGAGGATAGATATTTCGATGGTGCTGCTGAAGGTTAGCCTAATGATGTTTGGCATTGTAGATTTGCTAGTACCCGAGGAGTGTAATGAACTCAGTTGGTTGAGTATTGGTAGACCGTAGTTTGTAAGAGTACTGCGAGACAAAAAACTTTCTGCTTGCTCCACAATACGGAGAACTACCAATAGGGTGGGAGGTTATCAGTTGCCTATAAAACGACGTTTACTGGTTGTACGTAAAAACCTGGGGCCATGATACTAGCGTCCACAACCAACGTATAACTGGTGGCAACACTGGGCTAGCCTCTGGAGGGCTTTATTACCCATGGAACCTATGGTCCCAGCGGGCGTACAAAAGGACAACTGACGTGAGACTCGGGGGTTTATTGCTTTCCTCACAAAGCGACGTCTGCTGGTCACACGACAAGACCTGGCACCGATGGTACTCAGGGCGTATAAAAGTACAACTCATCTTGCGTGGGGAGGTTCTCGTCTTTCCTACAAAAGCGAACGCCTGCTGCATGAGCGATAGATGCGTGCGCTATAGTCCTGAAAGCGCCTACCTCTAAGCGGACCGTGCATAGGTGACGTCAGTCTACCGCGTACCTAGCGCACATAATGGGCCACGTCCCTTTCGCGTCCACGTCGCGTGGCCTGGACTTCTCTAATTGGAATTAATTTCCTTAATTGGAAATTAATTCCAATTAGAGAAGACTAAGAAAGGTTTTTAAATTTTTATTATTATGAATAAAAGTTTTTTAATTATTATCAAATATTTAATAATTATTAAATTTTTAATTATAATTATTATTATTAATAATTATTAAAAATTATAATATTTTAATATTTTAATATAAATTTTCAAAAAGACATCGTGTGCACAAAATGCTGTCAAATTTTTTGTTAAATATTTAAGTTAATTTTGAATATTTATTTTAAATATTCACAAAATATGACTATTTAAGCAAAACTTTTATAATTAATTATAATAATAAAAATAAAATGCCAAACATCAAACATTTCAGCGAATGCAACCAATGCAAAAAAGTCATTAGATCAGATAAACAAAAGAAACACCGATGCAATGAAATTCAGAAACCAACTTTTACAAGACTCGACCAAATAAAAAAACCAATTGGAAAAACATTCAAAGACATTCAACACAAATCATGTGAATGCGGTTACAAATCTAAGAACGAACAACTTTTCAAAAAACATCTTTGTAGAAAAGAAGCAACATGTCCAATATGTTTAGATGACATTTCAGATAAAACAATAATATTTTCAGAGTGCAACCACATACAATGCGAAGAATGCTTTTCAAGATGGCATTTATCAAAAGCAACAACATGTCCAATATGCAGACAACATGTACACAATTACACAACTTCATTCTTCAAAGGACCTTACATTCAAAACACATTAGATGAACAACTAATTCAATCAATACCAGACTACTTTCTAGGAGTGCAAGATGCTCCAAATGAATCAGAAGATGATCTATATATATAATGATAATTAATTTAATTTCTTAAAATTTTAAACTTTAAACCTTTTTAATTATTATTATAACTTATTATTATATAATATGTAAAGAATTTTCATCAAAGTTTTAAATATTCATTCAATTGCTTATCATTTAAATATATATATATAAGCGTATATTATTATAATTATATATTAAAAATAAACAAAATGTAAGCAAACAATCAACATACATGCAAATGTCAAGATCAAAATGTAATTTATTAACTAGCAGAAGCAGCCAAATCAAGACCAGTTATCGTAGCACCTAAATATGCAAAGTATAGTCTATGTTCTTCATACACAAATGATCTTGTTTTCACATGCACAGACAACAGAAAGAACAAGGTTTTAAAGATAAAGAACAAACTTATCAAAACTAAGAAAGATATATAGATTCCTTTGATACAAGCAACTGGGTTTAGTAAACTTGCACTTTATTAAGAAAGAATAGACCTTAGTTCACTTGAACCATTATAGAAGGTTACTGACAACTGTGTGAATGACTACATCAATACATTATACCTTGAACTTACAAGTAATTAGATAGATTCAACTTTTATCCTACAAACTAATCATGTTGATAAGTTTGCAACAGAACACTTTACATTTGATTACAAAAAAGCTAACAGATTGTCAACAAAGAAATTTCATAAGGATTTAAAGGATTTTGACACTATATTATTACCAATATTAACAATGGGACATTACTTCATGATAGTAATTGATAAACAATAAAAATCTGTAAGATATTTAGATTCACTTGGTGAATATTTAAAACAAGCAATGACAAAGTACTTGAAGCCTTAAATTCAAGATATAATCAATACAATTTATAATAATACATTACAAGATTGGGAATATGTTAAAGTTGATTGCGCATAACAAGATAATGGAGTAGATTGTGGGATTTTTATGATAGCCAATATCAACAAATAGATTAAATATAAGACAACGAATAAAGATATCATATTTAAATATGATGCCAAATCTATATCATAATACAGAAGAGAAATTAAAAACTCAATCACATGTGGATACAATATTCTTAGATTAATTAATATTTAATGATTCACTAAACTTTATACTATTTATATTAAGATTTATTTAAATAATTATAATATTAGATTTAAATTAATTTTTTTAAAAGAACAAATAAAATGAATATTTAAATTATAAGATTCATATTTATTATAAATAAGGTAAAATATAATTTAAATTTATAATATTATTTTAAAATGGGAAAAAATGTAAGATACTTCAAATGCAAGGCATGCAAAAAAGATAACATTAACGAGAATAAAAAAAAGAAACATGGGTGTTATATAATGAGTGGTGATATGTCAATCTATGAAAAAACTCATTCCATCAAGAAAACTCCAAAAACACAAAGAACAAAAGTAATATCAGTAACTACATAAGATATGCTTGACTAAGGAAGAAAAAGATATAGAGAATTCTTTGGAATTGTAAAATACTCTTCATTCAAACTCAATTTCGGTAAAACTAAATCAAGATATTAAAACACATATCAATGTGAAGGATAATAATTATATGCACTACTTGAAAGCGTCAAAGAGGTCAGACAAGAACTTGAAAATATTGATGATTGATTAACTTTAATTTAATATCAAATAAATTTTTAATCTAATAAAAATAAATATAAAAATAATTTATTTATCTAATTATTTTGTTATTACTTCTAAATTATATTAAATACATCATAATTTTACTTTTTTTTAAAACATATTATATGAATTTATTCAGTATTTTAATTACTTTATATTATATTCTTGAAAGAAAATATTATAACTATAATATATAATTATAATATAATATTTAAAATTTAATTTTAAAATTAGTACAAAAATGAATATTTAAATTATTGATTGACAAATTTAACTATAAATAAAGATAAATTATAATTATAAATAATTTAAATAAAATCTTTAAAGTTTTAACTTCTTTTGTCTATACTATTTGATTCTCGGCAATGTCCGTACAGAAGATTAAGTAAACGCAATCGTTAACTCCTCCAGATGATCAACAAAACCAAGCTGATTCAGAAGATAAGAGAAATCCAAGTGATGCAAATTTCTAACCATGTGTTGGACATCATGAGGGTGGATCAGACTCTTCTGATGAGGCTTCTCAACAACAACAACAATATCAACCAATGCAGATTGATACTTCAACAAACATTCAAAATCAAGAACAAACAATGCAGATCGATACATCAGCAAATAATCAACAACAAGAACAACCTATGCAGATAGATACATCTACTAGTAACCAAATGGAAAACTATGATCAATAATACTAAGAACACAATGATTTAAATAGACAAGATTATATTTCAGAAACATCAAGTGTTACAGAAGTGATATTTTTTCAAAATATTGTAGAAAATCAAGACTTAAACTAAATTGTTAAATACATAAGAAAAGTATTCGCTTCACATTTAGATAGCATTTTAGACTAAGAAATTTATGAATTAGCAATCTAAAATTATGAATAGAATCAGAATAGACAATAAAACAAAGAATAAAGTTATGCTAAGAATATATAAGATTATGACAAATACTTTCACAACTTTAAATAAGACAAGAATTTCAATGATAATTGTTTACAATTATATGTGAAGTCTTCAAGCACCAACATTTTCTTGAATCAAGTCAAAAAGAAAACTACCAAGCATATTATAGCAAACACTAAGTCTAAGATGAATTTATAAGATGCAGATATTGAACTCTTTATAAACAGACTTACACTAGAAGAATCAATAATTAGATATAGTATTTTCCTTTGTGAAAATAACAATAGAAATTTTAACAAAAATGAATTGACATAGTTTTTAAATGGTGTAGCTTTGAGACTTAAGGACTTTTAAAACGCATAAAAACTAATGAAGGAATGTGGTTGGATAAATAAAATTAATTTATACTAATAAAATAAAACAGCTTTCATAAAATTAGAAAAATTAACTGCAGAGATATGGAAATATGAATAAATTAGGAGACCTACTAAAGAAAAGATTGTAGAACATTTAAGATTGACAGATGAACACATGTTTTATTATGAGGGATCAAAATTTGCAAGGTAACAACAACTAAGAATGCATAGAGACTTAGAGAAAATATGTTTAGATAAGATATGTGGATAATGCGGAAAAAGACTAGCAATGTTCAATAACAAGAAACAAGACTTCTACATCAAAGTTGAAAGAGATAAACAATGTAGAGCAGAAATATATTTCAGTGAGTTTGTTGATAAATTAGTATTCAGAGATATTGAAGAATTGCCTTCTTTTAGAGAATTGAGAGTTTGTAATTTCTGTTTCAAAAATGTAATACAAGATGATATAAGAGAAAGAAAAACACCATAGCCAAGAGAATTAAAAGTAATTAAGAAAACTATTGAAGAGGTAAACATAAGATTAGGACATGTTTATAATATGATTATGAATGAATCAAAGATATCTTATCATCACTTGAAAGGAGACACTGGATACTAACTTTTCAATAATAGTTTAGGAATTTTCAGTAAAGAATTCTTAAAGAACAAGAATTGGTGGGTTAATATCAATCATCAATAAGAACAAAGAATATGTGCAGCACTAAAGTGGCTTAAGGAAAATAACCATTTATTTAAGGAATACTATGCATTATACGAGGTATTTAGATTATTAGGTAGAAATAGAGTAGTAAAATCTTTATTAGATAAGTAAGATTAAAGATATGAAATCTATCCAGATTTAGATGAAAACAATATAATCGTTTTTGACAGAGAGAGTATAAAGAAGGATCTGGGAGATGCAGAGGTATATATCATTCCAAAGAACTTCAATGAAGTATATTCAGATATCAAATAAGTTATGGATTTAAATGATCTACAAGCATTTGACGTATTCAAAAGTAATGTCAACTAGGAACTATTAGAAAAATTAAATAACAATGATATAAATTAAAAAGTAAAGGAAAATGTAAAAGAATTTCAGAAAAATGCAGTATATTATGGCAATGAATATATGGAAGAGATGCTTTTTCCTACATTATTTCCAGAAGGCTTTGGTGGATACAATAGTTCTTATATTAGATAAGGTAAAATGACAGTTACAAGTTATAGTAATATGAAAATACTAAGCATAAGAAAAGAATATGGAAAGCACATTCCATATATATTTTTCCTATTTGATAGAAAGAGAAAGGAACAAATGATTAGTGAAACAAGAGGAATAAAATCAGCAGTACCAGGTCAACACAAAGGACCACTAACAGCAGGAGATATAACAAAATAAATAAATGAAAGAGAAAGAACAAATTACTGGGCTAGTTAGCTTACTCATAATTTTATAGGATCACCTTAATACTTTATAGCTTAAGGATTTGAGTTAGATGCTATGTTATAATATGGATTGAAAAAATATGGAAAAAAATGCCCAGATTTACTTAAAACAATCACACACGACGAGAAATGCTCATACTTATAGAGAATGAAAGAACAAGGTCAACTCATGAACGATGCTTTACTTACATGTTGCAGTTTCAACACTAAAGCTAGACATGTTATGAAAGCATTAATTGGAAATAAATCTAAGTAAGGAATCTTTGGTAGAGCAGTTATGCAATTTAGAAGAATTGAATTTTAGAAACGTGGGCCACCCCACATGCATGTACTTATATGGCTTGATGAAGAAGGTACAAAAAAACTAGAAGAAGGATACTTAGTATAAGCAGTAGTACCTCAAGTAGATTTAGAACTTAAAGAGAAAATTTTAAAGAATTATATTCATAGTTGCTCAGATAGATGTTTAGATTAAAAAGGTAAATGTAAAAAGGGATATCCACAACCATTATCCGAAACAGACTGTATTACTGAAGACAGGTACTTATATAGAAGATTAACAGAATAAGATAGATGGGTCATCCCTTATAATCCTCAAGTTGTAAAAATGACTGACATGAACATAAACATACTTAGATGCACTGAAGGTTAAGTATTAGCTTATTTAACTAAGTATGTTACAAAGTCAGAACCAGGTCTAGATATAAAACTGAACGTTAACTTTGAAAAAGAATAGCAAGCTTAAGTTATTAAATTTTTAAAGTCGAATATTATAAGTTCATGTGAAGCAATTTATCACATTATTGGTTTAAGCTTAGTAGAGAAAAAACCATAAGTAATAAATGTATATACAACAGAACCAAGCAAGAGAATGAGATTGCTTAAACAAGATAAAGTATTAAAGGAAATGAACAAAGATGATACTAATATATATGAAGATGGACCAATAGAACATTATCTTGATCGACCTGTTTAATATGAAGATCTTACTTACTTCGATTTCCGAGAATTCTATGATTATAGATTAAAAGAATCAAAAGTACCTCCAACAATAAAAAATAATAAAGAACATTATAAAAGTAACATTCGAGGATGTGATAAATGGTATTTCAAAAGAACTGCAGAAGTTATATTAGCTAAGAGATAAGTATACTTAGACTAAGGAGAAACATACTACTATTAAAAATTCTTAGAAAAAGTGCCTCATAGAAGAAATACAGAATTTTCACCAAATAACACAGAAAAAACATACTATGTAGAATGTATTTTAAGAGATATACTTGATGATGGTGAACCACTTACAAATGAAGAAATCAGAGCATAATTTATAGTAATGAATACAAACAAGATTAGATTACATGGAATTCTCATGGATTTACTAAGAGATAATAACACATTGATTTAATAAAAGGTCGCATTATAGTAACATTTGTAGGTACTTA
Organism: Oxytricha trifallax; assembly: GCA_000711775.1. NCBI lineage: Eukaryota > Ciliophora > Spirotrichea > Sporadotrichida > Oxytrichidae > Oxytricha > Oxytricha trifallax. The sequence continues at coordinate 15,096 of ARYC01017969.1, forward strand.
CTGAGCTATTACAAGAAGACAAGTTTGACATTAAACATATAGAAGAGCAACTAGAAAAATAAGATAAAAAACCTTAATAGATTGTTGATTTCTTATAAGAATACAAAGAAGGAAAAGATATAGAAAAGTATTTTATTAATACATATGCATTCAATCCAAAAATAGAACCAGTACTAAAAATATACTTCAAAACATTAATAGATCAACAAAATCCTTTAGTTTGTTTAGGATAAGACTAGAGAAATATATTAGGAAGAATTCATAAAATAATAGAAGGACAAGAAGAACAATGTTTAATGTTTATAACAGGAGGAAGTGGCTCAGGCAAGAGTTTCTTAATTAAGCACTTACTAATATACTTTACATACTTGTTAAACAAAAAGTGTGTATTATCAGCCACAACTGGAAGAGCAGCTGCAAATATTGATGGAGTAACTTTACATTCTTTATTTAGAGTTGATGAATCTATGAAACTTAAGAACTTCGACCCATTATCACAATTACAAATAATGCTAAACAGTATAGAGGTTTTAATAATTGACGAAGTATCTATGATGTCAGAATAACTATTCACAGTTATAAACAATTCTTTCCAGAAGGCTTAACTAGATCCACTTCTAAGAACATAATTATTTGGTGGAAAACATATTATTCTTGTAGGTGATTTAATGCAATTACCAGTTGTTGAAAAGAAAGTTCAATCAACATAAGATACCAACAAATCCTTTATCAATAGCTATCTTTTTAGTAAATTTATTTGGGTAGAACTCACTTAAAATTTCACATAAAATCAAGATACTACATTCTTTACATTGTTGAATAATATGAGACTCTGTTAACTTACAAAATAGGATTATGCAACTTTAGAAAGTATCAATTAACAAGGAAAACTTTAACTAAACTAATTCAGTAAAGATAGTATCGTATTAGTAGCAAGAAATTCATAAAAGGATGCTATTAATAATCAAATAACAAGACTTAAATTTAAGGAAAAAGATGCCAAAGAGATACTAAGCCTTAATTTTAAGCAAAAAAATAATGTAGTGTAACCAATTGACTATGAATAATTAGAGGTTTTATTAGAAAATGACAAATTTGCATAGAAGTTCAAATTACCTTTCAAACTTATTCTTTACAAAAACCAAAAAATAATGATAAATAGAAACATTTAAATTCAACATAAGATAACTAATGGAACAATGGGTACTGTTATTGAATTTGGACCTAACAACAAATATATTAAGTTTTATAATCACAGAATGAATTAAATACAAATTATACCAATGCTATAAGAAGCAGTTATGTATCAGGGTACCAGATATGTCAGAAAATAATTCCCTATTCAGGTTGCTTATGCAAGCACAGTTCATAAAGTCTAAGGAGAAACTCTTAATAAAATAATGATTAATTGTGATAAGATGCTAATTGCAGGACAGTTCTATACAGCATTAAGCAGAGCATAAAAACTACAAGATGTTACTCTAATTGATTTTACTAAACATTGTATTAACATGAGTAGTTATATGTTAGAAACATAAACAAAAAATTTAATAAGAAGTAAAGAAACACAAGAAGAATAGGAATAAACATAGGTAGCACTAAATGACTTAGGATACTTATTAGAATAATATGTGAAAAGAATCCCAGAAGAGACTATCCAAGATATTCATAAATTATTAGGTAAACTTGACTATAAAAAACTAATATCGCAAGATTTGGTTATTGATGAAAACTATAATGTTAAACAGGTAGACGACAATATTGACTTTAATAATCTAAATATCTTTTCAAGTTAAAGTAGCTAGATGAGTGGAATATCATTAGTACAATAAACTATTTAATAATAACCAGTAATTAATCCTTTTGTACCAAATAACACACAACTAATTAACAATCCATTCTTAAATAGCGCAGTTTAAATAAGGATACCATTGCAAGGCACAATTAATGCATAAAGATATCCTTTCATAAGATGGTTTGATAATTCTTGTTTGCAAGACTCACTACTTCACATTTTCTACTTTGGTATTTATAACAAGACAGAAGCAATCAAATAAAATTAAGTAGACTAATGCCTTAAACCACTAGTACAAAGTTGTCAAGTACTCGACACTATAGATAAGAACAAAGAATATCCATAGTCCACTATTGACTATCCATTTTGCCAAAGATAGATTTAAGCAGTATAACCTTTAAGAAGATAATTAGGTGGTAGAATGTGTGACTTTAATGATATAGGACATTTCTTCTAACAATCATAACATTTCAAGGTTGTAATAAACAAGAGATAGTGGTGTAGTCATATGATTTGCTAATATGATCAGACAATAGTTGAAGAAGTAGCTAGCATAGAGTTAATGCATTTAGTTAATAATGATGTAAGTTAATCAGTGATAGGTTCTTTATAAGAAGCAAATTTAATATGTATTTAGTGTAATTAACATACTATGACAACAGAAAAAGCATTATTGGTTGCTCCAGAATTTCTAATAGTAAATAATGAAATGGCTGAACCAGTAGAACTCACAGTCAATAGTAATATTACATTTGATCTATTTGATGGTACTTAAGCTGAATATTAAATAATCGGCATAATATATTATGCCAGCAGACCAGGACTTATGTCAATTTAAAATCATTTCACATCAATCTTAAAAGATGGAATTCATAAGGATGGTGACCCAATGAATGGTTGGTGGTTCTACAATGGCAAACTTTAGAACATCCCTAGAAACATGCACAAAGCATTTGATGATTCTAATAACTTAAACATAGGCCCTAATCCACCTACTAACACATTGATTCCACAAGTCTTGTTCTATAATAGAATAAGATGAGTGATTAATCATATTAATTCAAATATAAAACACAAGAAACAGAAAATAAAAAAAAAAAAAATAAAATAAATTTATAATTATATAATTGCTTGTGTTAATTAATTTCATAAAGATTTCAATCAAATATTAATTATTAAGAAATTAAAAAATTTATATAACTAATTTATATTAAGACCAAAAAAATATACATCAATTTTATTTTTAATATTTAATTATTATATACAAAAATTACATTAATGTATCCTAAAAACAAATTATAGACCAATTTAAGAAAAAACTTATTAAAAGAAATACCATAAAAGGTACCAATGATCTAATTGTAATATCTAATAAAAAAAAAATAAATTGTTAAATTAGAAGGTACTGATTGTCAAATATGCAAAGCAAATGTCAAATATGAGTAACCAAAGGTCAAATAAGCAAAGCCAAAGGTCAAATGTGAGTAACCATAGGTCAAATACGAGTAACCATAGATCAAATATGAATAACCAAAGGTCAAATTGAAATAAATTATAGTAAAATAACAAAAATTATAATAAAAAAACTTTTTAATAAATTATATAAGAAGATAGTCATGTAGTCAAAATAAAATTTTTTTAGCCATAAGTGGTCTTTCGTACCTACTTTTGAAGTTCAAATATTCATTAGTACAAATAAACTATTGAATTAATGAGTATGAGGCAAAAAGATAAAAAAATTTCTTCCCGGGGTTTTTGGCCATCTGTGGAGCCCCAAAACCCCATATATAGGTATACCAAAACCCCAAAACCCCAAACCCCAAAACCCCTGTAAGCCAAAGAAAACCCACCTGTAAGCCAAAGAAAACCCACCTGTAAGCCAAAGAAAACCCACCTGTAAATCAAAGAAAACCCACCTGTAAGCCAAAGAAAACCCACCTGTAAGCCAAAGAAAACCCACCTGTAAGCCAAAGAAAACCCACCTGTAAGCCAAAGAAAACCCACCTATAAGCCAAAGAAAACCCACCTGTAAATTTTAATAGATTTATCTACTCTAAATATAACCAAGCTATTTAAGAGTTATATTATTTATTTTATAATTTTAGGAATTTTTTACATTTATAAAATTCTATCAATTTAACTTAATTGCTCATTTTTATTTTTTTCGCAATTATTTAATATTTAAGGGTCAGCCTTCAATATATACTAGAAATTTCTAAAATCCTTAAGCTGATCTTAATTATTAAATTATCCATTACCCCATTTTTCTAATGAATAGATATATTTATTTTTTCATTACTTTATTGTTATTATTAATTATTTAAATTTAATATAAAACCATAAAATATTTTATATTGTTGCTTTTATTAATTTTAACTCAATCAATTTACTCAAAATCTTTTTTGATTTAGTTATTTATAAAAAATTTATATTCATTAAAATTTTATAGGAATTTAATTATATTTTTTTATTAGTAAAAGTTTTCATAAACAATCACGCACACTTATTAATTAACTACATTAAATTGATTATTAAATATGACAGATATTTCCAATATTTTTTTCAATTAAATAATTATTTTTAGTCTTGTTGCTACTGTTGAGTCGTAATCTTATTTGTTTACACAAGCAATTCTAATATATTATTGTCGAACAGCTTATATTAATAAAAAGCTAAGCTAGATAGTTTTCTAGCTGTAGTAGAATGTAAAGATAAAGCAGAAATATCTTCAACTTACCATTTTTTTAAAAATATTTAAATATTAATCAATAAATAGTAAATTTCAATTTCAAGATCATTAATTATGAATGTATTTAACAATAAGCTTCAACGATTTAAAAATTTGAAGCTTGTTTCAACGTTTTTAAAGGTTGAAACTTGACAATAATTTTTAAATGATTAATTGATATATATATATATATATGTATATATATATATGAATAATTTTAATTTCAAATGGAATTTAGATTAATCTTAGAATAATGTTCTATAATGACACTTTAACTATTTTATGTCCATCAATTCTGATTAAGGATTAAATAAAAAGCCCCCTAAAAAATATGGATTTTTTTTTATACATCCTTAAGGATCTTAAAACTATATAAGGAAATAATATGAGTAATGAGTAATCTCAAATTAAATTTAACATATCACTGTTTAATACTAAAATCAAACCATCAATCTTAGTCGTGACTTAGACGTATCTGAGTGAGTTGAACGTGGCAAGTCGTGAACTAGAAAACTCCGAAAAACCACCTCGCCCCCCATTCCGCATTTCCCTGTACCGAGATGTAAAATCAGAGATAAGAGCCTAGCGAACTAGGAGTATCACCCACAGAGCTCGGAGAGATCTGCTTCCTGTAAACAATTAAAGGGGAGTCTGGAGAAAACGCTGAACAGGTTCCACCGCTGCTGAGATAGTAGTCTCTGTCCTTTCGCTGTGATAGCCTCATTAACCCGACCTGGTGTGGGAGAAAAATCATTATCGTTGGCTTCTATGGTTCTCATCGTCTCACTTTTGAAGGTTGAGCACCACCTTCATCCAGCTCCCTATTACCTAGGAAACTGAACTCACGCCAGGAAGCTCATCTATGCAGGGAAATCCTTAACGTGCAGACGACTCGAGGAGTCTAGGATCTGACAGATTGAACCCCGCCGACTGACCCCTAATGCAGTGAACCCAGCAACCCCCTGCCTCCTCTCAGCAGGCCTTAGTGTAGTAGAAAGCTCTATTAGAAAGTCTCCAGCCTCTGGCCCCTGTGGGTCATTCTATCCTTATAACTTTCTAATTTAATAGGAAATAATATAAATAAACATAAAACTTAACTTAATTAGCAATTTATGTCTTTTTTATCTACTTACCAAATCTAATAGGAAATAGATAAATAGATACTATTTCTTAATATAAATATATTCTGTCCTGTCCAGATGAGTCTCAAATCCCCAAAACCCCTTAATGAGGTTTATAAGTGCATTGATTTGTATGGAATTTATTAGGGGCTGGGGTTAATAATTAAATACGAGACAATAGTTGCAAGCTTTTGGTGTCTATTTATGATGAAGAGAATGTAGATTTAGTGTTTAAACTGTGATATGGATGTGATATATATACATTGAATAAGTCAAACCAGTACTAAACTATAAGCCTAGCTGCTCTTAAATTGAATTCCGTCTTCTGTTCGCTCTCAATGATTAATAGCAGTATAAAAATAGCAACAATAGTTAAATTCTAAGCCTAGAAGAAAGCCAAATTTTCTATAGAAGCATATCGACTATCTTACTAATGAAAAAAATTTAAAGTATTGGGCTCTTTCTGATTAGACCAACGAGCTACTATGTTTCATCGCCAATTCCCTGAGTTTAAGATCTTTGCATAGTTTGTTGCTAACATTTATTAAAAAAAAATGGTATCACTTACAAAGGTATAAATCGTATTAAGAAAGTGATTGATTTCATTCTGCTATTTTACAACAATAACCTAAATTATATTTATAATTAAATTCAGAGAGTTTATTAGAATAATATAAATTTATACATGCTGACGAGGCTGTGTTTACCTTCAACACTTTCATCTAGAAGTCTTGGTATAAGAGGCATAGCAACATAGAAGTATATGACTAGAAAGTCAAGGTATAAACAATGGCAATTCTTGGAGGTATTAGCGAGGATGCTGGTTTAGAAACTTATGTTATTCATCTCGCTCAATTAATACAGAGCAGTATTTTAAGTCCTTAGAGCAGCTGAGAGAGAAGTGCCAAGAGAGTAGTTAATTAGTTGGCTTAAAAAATTACTAAAGAAGGGAGAGTGAATGAATATAAATAAGTATTAGAGTTAAGTTAATGAATATACGAGTCACATTTAAAATTATTGAGTAGGAGCTGGCTTCTCTTTCTAGTCTTCCTCCTGTTACTACCCTCCTCCTAGGTTTCTTCTCTTGCTGCCAGCTCCAGCATCTCATTGACTCTGGAGAATAAATATCTGAATATAGTATCTTGCTAACTTCATACGTTGTCTTTGACTCTCGCTCTCTTTGAAGCTTACTCTATTCCTTAATCAAGAAGATGCCTGTACCAGATTTTTCAAAAGAGTTAAACTTTAAATCTGAATTGAAATATACGGGTGCTTCTGCTGCTCTGATAGCCAGCTCTAACATTTCTTGATCATTTGTTTGTCCTTATCTTCTGTATAGATGCTGTAACTTTTCTTATGAGATTCTTGAATAATTTCTTTCAAGTAATAACATTTAATTGTTGCAAGTATGCCAAAGAAATAGTTTCTTTAAGGTAGTTTATTTGACAACTCTTCTTAGTAGGCAGATACAGAGAAACCTCTGGGTCATTAAATAGCATCATCAAATAGGCTAATCACTGAGATTTCTGGATAGTTTGGAATCTCTCGTTGAGATTCTCGTTAAAAATGCTATATGCCAAAATTTAATAATAATATTAATTAAAATATAAAAATGAAAACTTCTAATATTCCCAATAAAATTAAAGAAGCAATACTACTTCTTAGGTTTCACACCACTGAGTCACACATTTGTCACTAATCTATGAGACTATTTTGAACATTTCTAAAATAATAAATCTATCAAAGAATAAAATCAGAAAAATTTGTATATCAAAAGTTTAGGGTTTAGAGTTTAGTAACTCTCAAGAGTCTCACAAGAAATCTTCCTTGACAGAATAAGAACTTTAATATATAACTTCGTAGTAATTTTTACAAGATTACTAGTATTTATCAATCAAGGCAAAATCAAATTATATTAATGAGAAACATCCTAATATCTAAATGAGCCCATTCATATTGAGAAAAATATACAAAAATTGTGGGATTAAATTCAAGAATGTAAAGAAAAGATATCATTTAACTACACTAAAGAAATAAAAATACATGTTGAAAGATTTGAAAAATTTAATCAATTAGTTGATATTAAAAAGAGCAATTAGAAAATTATATTTATTGATGAGATAGTCTTCAAGCCTTATAGTCAGCAGTTCAAAGCATGGTCCAATAAATATTAAAATGTTGAGCTAGAATAATTAGGAATAAATAGCAAACTATTTCAGCAATAGTTTGCATCAGCCTTGATTACGGATTAGAATATTATTATACATAATATAAATCAATTAATAAATAAGACTTCCTTGAGTGCCTAGCAGGTCTTCAAAATTATTATAAAAATCAGAAAATGTGTTATTCATGGATAATTTAAAATGACATAGATCAAGAGAAGTTAAATAATAAGTTGATTAGTATAATTGGGAAATAATTTTCAATGCACCCTACTCATCCTAATATCATTGTATAGAGGAAGTGTTTTCATTAATAAAAAAAAGATATAGATTCTTGTTGCAAAAATTAAACTTCAAATTTAGCAAAAAAAGACACTTCGATATTATTAATGATTCAATAGAATATGTTACTAAGGAATAAATAAAGTCAATAATAAATAGGTACTATGGAATATTAGAACAATTTATTCATGTTTATAATTAAGAATGAATTTTTAAAATACTGTATTTTTAAAATTATATAATTTAATAATTATTTTCATATATTATATTAAAATTATTTCCCACTATCAGGTTTAATCTCATGATTAGCACTCTCTTCTTAATTCATTATAATATTATTATCTGGTTAATTAAAATTTGTTTATAGTTCAAAGTGTTTTCTCTTCTTGTTCATTTATCTTCTTGGTTTATACTAAACTTTTAATAATGCTGTCCCTCTTCCCTAGTGCTCTATAATTTTAATAACTAGTATATAAATATAATTACTTGAAAAAAAGGTTCCTATTAAATAACTTCAAACATTTCACCCTTGATAGTATAGCATCCTGATTTTAGTAATTAATTTAACTTTAATTCCTTAATTAATTTTATGCCTGAACAGTGTCTTAAATATATCAGGGAGCAAGAGTTCCTATTATTTTGAAAAGAAAATTTCTCTCTGGAAGTTGTGGCGAGTCTGAGTAATAATTTAGGTGTCTTATTATATTGCTGTCATTTTTACTTAATCCAATATGTTTTAGATCTTGAGCTCAGGGTAATGAGGCACGTCAATATTTATGATTTCTTTTGACTCAATTAAAAATTTTTGACCCTGCAAGAAATCCTTAATAAATCTCATTGTTGTATTTTTATACTATGAGACAGCAGTCCTCTATTGAGAATAAACATGTTATTATGGCTTACAATGAAATTTTAGGAATGTATACCAATCATATTTGGAAGTTAGTTTTCCTTGAAAAATTCTTGCATCAATACTCTAAACATTCCCTTACTTAGCTTCTTCAATATTTTACATCCCAAAAATATTTAATCTTAAATCTATATGAAATAATTAAATAATAATAAGATACTAGGATAACTCTTTTAAATTCCTTTTAAGTAATTTTTGTGGATATAAAATAATGATAAGGTTATTAAGAATATTATAGCACCCAATTAAGGAGTCTAATCATTTTCTAAATAGATATTAGCTATATTGTTTTGGTATTTTGAAATGAATCCTTAATTAATTAATTTAATTATAAAATTATTAAAATAATATAAGAGGTTTAAGCAGATTGTGTTAATATGCTATATTTTAAATTATAAACTACTTTAAATTAAGGAAGGTGAAATTTAGAAAATAGTATTTATAAGAAGTTAACTCATAAATTTTCATTTATTATATATAGTGTATTTGAATATTAAAAAATGAATATTGATTTTGAATTATAATAATATTTAGAGTCCGTTGCTAAGTTAGGCCAACTTAGCAACGCGTTGCTTACTTTTTAAAACTTAGCAACGGACTTGGAAAAATATTATAATTTTAAAAATAAGTTTCAGAATCAAAAATAAACAAAGAATAGACTACTAGCTTCAAATTTTGTTATCATCATATCTATGTTCAAAATAAATAAACCTTAGAAACTTTCAAAGCAGCAGGAGATTATAAATGGTAAAAAATAAAAAGTAAATTCACTCAATAATGTTGATGATTTCGATGTCAGTGATGATAAGTTTGTTAAATGGTGTGATTAATAAAAGAAAGATCCTAATACTACAGAAAGACCATCGAAGTTAATAATTTGTGAGACTTGTAAAAAGTCAAGAACACCAACAGAATTTAGAAATTGCTAATTTAGACACAAAAAGAGACCAAACAAATATTAATAGCTTCCCAAAAAAATGGAAAATTTTATTGCAAAATTCTTAATTGTTTATTTGATCCTTGCTTAGCACGAGAGGTATATGTTAAGCATCTCCTGACGCACTCAAACAAATAGTTAGAAAATTATGGAATCTAATCAGAAGTAAGCTAAAATTAATTAATTTATAATTTATAGTTGTTGATATAAAAAGGAGATAGAGAAATTATAGAGCTGAAATAGACCTTCAATAAAAGAGAAATTGAGATTGATCATTTTGAAACTTTCAAAATTAAATTGTATGAAGAAGAACATGGAATAAACTAAGAATAAAATCAAGAATTAATAGATACAAGAACAAAGCCATTTATTAATAAAAATTGTGAACAATCTTTCCAAGTAATCGATTAGTGGATTTTCATCAAATTATAAAATGAAAATCAATTAAAAGAAATTGAATATATAATTCGAGAAGCACAAGAATCAGGACTCCTAATTGAATACAATTCACTTTTGGATAAGTAACTTTCAACCTAATGCTATAGCATATAAAAATACAACATATTAGAATTAAAATGCAACTCTACTCAAAAGCAGTAATTGTATAAAGAATATAGGAAAAACTTTCCTTTAAAAAATTAAAATTATAATACTAAGATAGAATAATTGGTGTAAAAGTCGATGAGGATGAACTTATGGTGTTTACAAGGCATTATCAAACAACTTTTAAAGAAATTTTAAAGTAAAAATATATTGAACAGTAAATTCAAATTACACTCTTGGCAATTTATGAAGGAATCAAAGAATTACACGATAATGATATAGTACATCGAGATCTCAAACCAGATAACATATTAATACAACTTGAAGACGATTATGAAGTATTCTTAAGCAGTTATAATTTTGCAGTATGTTCAAATGACAACTCAATTTCAAAGCCTAACTCAGCAAATCAATATATTAACACACTTTTATAAATATCAAGTGGATCTAAATTTTGGGATATTTATTCCTTTAATTTGATGATTCTTGAAGGACTTTGCGAGCAGAAACAATTTAAGAAAATAATTTAAAAAAGCAGAATTTTCAGAATAATTTAGGTAATTATTTGCAGACCAAGCCATTCAAAGATGAATTATTGGTGGTTCTAAGAAAAATATTAATAAAAGAAGATTAAAAGACAACAATAAGAGAGGTTGAGCAGACATTAGTTTAACAATTTAAGAAGTGATCATAATTAATTACCCTAAAAAGTTTAACTAAAAAATATACTTGGGAATCTCTGCAAACTTTAAATCTTAAGTTTTCAATGTTTTTTTCTCTTAGCAGAGTATTCCTCTTAGAAATAAAATTTTAGTAAATTTCATCATTGGCCAACTATATTATCAAGATTAGTTACTATGAGTTCATTATCTTGCTGCACCAGGTAGCGATGCAAATCCTCCTTGCTTCTAAATCTTTGAATCCATTATTGTGCTTGCACTCTTTTCATTGCATCATTCATTGACTCCATCTTGCTTACAAATCTAAGAAATGATATTATGATTTAAGTTGATTTATTTCAATTATATACCTCTGTAAAACTTACTATTAAATATGAGCATCCTAAAAGAGGTCAACCTCTAAGAAGGATTTGGATAAGGTTTTGAGAACTGGATTCAAACTTGAGAGATTGATATCAATTTCTTCTTATATAGTTCCATATTTTTTAATTTAAATTAGTACGTACTTAATAAGGAGTAGATCCTAAAATGCTATTAAGCGAGTATAATTAAAATGGGGAGACAGTTAAAATTAAATCAAAAAAGAGATCAAATAAAATTATGTTCATATCAATATACATGTGTTAAGATAAAACAGTCACTAATTTGAAATATGTTTGAGTAGATCCTTATTTAACTTTAATTAATAAATCAACTATCTAAAAATGGAATTTTTGTTTTTTTCAACTTTTCTGATTTATTTCTATTTTAGCGCAGTGATCAAGTTAATGCTGTAGCTGATCTCTAAGTTTTTCATAAATTTTTCATAGATATCTTCAGGGTATCTTCAGGGTATCTTCAGGATATCTTCCTTAAAAAATAAAAAGTGTGGAGACTGTGGAGAGTGTGGAGTTTAGCATCTCTAATAACAGTGGAAATAGCATCAATATCATCAATATTCTCAAAATCAAGCATTATTAGGAGTCTGAGATTTTTTCTAAAACATCTTGTTTTTCTTAAATTCATAGATGTGAGACCTAATATTGAAGATGATGATGAAGATAATGTTGTTGAAAACGATGAAAAAATCAGTGATGTAAAATTTTGAAATTCTCTAGAATTTCAATCAGACTCCTAATAATGCTTGATTTTGAGAATATTGGTGATATTGATGCTATTTCCACTGTTATTGGAGATGCTAAACTCCACACTCTCCACAGTCTCCACACTTTTTATTTTTTAAGGAAGATATCCTGAAGATACCCTGAAGATACCCTGAAGATATCTATGAAAAATTTATGAAAAACTTAGAGATCAGCTACAGCATTAACTTGATCACTGCGCTAAAATAGAAATAAATCAGAAAAGTTGAAAAAAACAAAAATTCCATTTTTAGATAGTTGATTTATTAATTAAAGTTAAATAAGGATCTACTCAAACATATTTCAAATTAGTGACTGTTTTATCTTAACACATGTATATTGATATGAACATAATTTTATTTGATCTCTTTTTTGATTTAATTTTAACTGTCTCCCCATTTTAATTATACTCGCTTAATAGTACTTAATTAGGAGCACCCTAATTTTATCACAAAATCAAAAAAATACATCTTAAAGCAGTATGTTCTTAATTAGGAGCACCTCCTTAATCGGTAGGTACTATAATCAACTTATAATTGAATTAAAAAATGGATACTAACTCACCCATATTTAGAGTTGGATTGTCTCTTAACACTCGTATTTTTTCTCTAATACTCTAAAAACTTCCAATGAAACTTATAGGCTTGCAAAGCTCTCATATAAGCTCTCAGTTATAGAGCCAATTTTATAATTTCAATAAAAATTTATATATGAGAGCTAACATTTTAAGAAAAACAACGAGCACTTCCATCAAACTAAATGAGACTTACCTTTGGCAGCAATAAAAAGTGTGATAGCTGCGAGATGAACTCTCATAAAGAACTACCTGAGATATCACTTGAGGTCTCTGTTATTAAAATAGAAATTAATAAAAGAAAATAAATGGCAAACAAGTGTGTGGGAGACAGAGAATAGGAGAAAGGTATTAATGAAATTCCTATAAAAACTGAAGAAGTAGAGGTATTTTTTTGTAATAAGTGTTAGAGAGACTTCGCTCATAAATCTAGTTGGTATAGGCATATAAAAGAGCATAGAGAAGCCAAACCGACTGGATGCTTAAAGCACGATAAAATCGATGGAAAGTATGATTGCTTCGAGTGCAATAAGCAGTATGCTCATACAGGAGATTTAAGTAAGCATCTTTTAAAAGCTCACAAGAAATATTTAGAGATTGAAAAGCATGAAGATGAATTGAACCTACTAAACAAAAGAAAACCAAGAGAATCTTAGAAAGTGGTAGAGCTCAAACAAGCTAGTGAATCAGAATATGTGAGGAAATCACGCAACCTACTAGCATCTGAAATCACAAAGATCATGATTAAAATTTAATATAAAAATATTCCTGTTCTTGCCTAAATTGACCTACACACTTCCCTTTAAAGTTACTTTATATTAGATGACTCCTTTGATAAGAAAGTTATCTAAGCATTAAATAATAATAAAGAAAGTTATCAATGATCATCAATATTCATACAATGTGTATCCTTCAACAATCTCTTAAGAGATGATAAATATTCGATGGAGTTTAAAATAAGTGAGTATCAGGTACTCACTCAAGCAAAGTTCAAAGAGTGTAGTTACTTAATCAAGTTAGATACTGTCCTCCTTGTCAAGGATCATGTTGCTTTCAGACTCCAGCTCTATGAAATTACCATAAGAGATTTAATTACAGATCAAAGGAATCATAATTAGTTTGAATAAATAGCAACTCAGACTATAAAAGGCGTTAAAGAGCTTCAAAAGTTAGGGTTTGTTCACAGAGATTTGAAGCCAGAAAACATAATGATAAACTTTTCACCAGTATGAGTAGCAATAATCGATTTCAACAGAGCCTAAAGAGTTGAACTATCAAGGCTTGGAACTGTATGGGAAATCAAAGTTACTATCCAGAAAGAGAAGACTGGAGAGATGATGACTTTTAGTGGTATGTGTGGGGTTTAGCAGCAATAATAATAGAATGCGATATGCCTCGAAACGATTACTATTCTACAAGATGCGAGAATGATTCTAACCAAAGAATAAAGTAGTTTATAGAAAATCCAGAGTCTCTCAATCAATAACTAATGACAAAATCAATAATAATAAAACCAAACTCAATATCAGACATATAAATAGGGTTGATAGAGTTGTAGTTAATAAAGATAAACTTTAGACCTCTCCCTCATGATCCAAAAGTGCATTTTGAGTTATTAAATTAATACATTTACTTTTTATTTCACATTAAAACCTATTAATAACCCCAACCCCAAACAAATTACATACAAATCAAAGCACTTATAAACCTCATTAAATGGTTTTGAGGTTTTGACTGTAAGCCTTTAAATAAAATTATTTTAAATTATATCTTATTATTATTATATATAAAATTAGATTTTTATTTTGACAATGTTTAAATTAAATATTAAATAGTATTTGATTAAACTTAGTATGAAAAATGCTTAAAATGTAGAAATTTTAATTTATTTACTTAGTCAATTGAAATGTATCTATTTAAAAGTTCTTATCTATTTTGAACATCGTTAATTATTAGATAAGGATATTTCCTTAAATGATTAAATTTCTAAGAAATATTTATTGCTGATTATAAACTAATTTATAAAATAAAAAATGTGCTCATTTATATAGATAAATATATTTCCATTAGTTTTTACTTGTTTTAAAAAAACTTCTTAATGTTAGCTTTTTAAAATGTATTTTAGTATAAAATATTTTTTTTGTAATATCAAATATAATCTAAAAAACTTAATAAACCTTCAAGAGATATATATATATCTAGCATGAAAAAGAATTCTAAATTAGCCAAGCAAACTGGAAAAATAATGAAGCACAAAATCTAATGTAATCTATACTTATTTAATTTAATAATAGAGAGTATGCAGAGTGAGTATTACTTTATGATTAATTTAATTTATAATAAATAAATAACTTTTCCCACAGTTGGCTAGATCCTGAAGAACCTTAAAAATGCACAGCTGATTAATATTTCAAAGAAATCAGTTATTTTATTGATCTGAACTGTAACTTTTTATTTACCTTATTTAACCATGCTTTAGAGATCTATAATGTGCTTGGAACTTGCTATATAAATGACGATGTCCCATACTGCCCTATTTTAGTCGAGCTTTCTCAAGAAAAGATTATTAAAGCCTATGATAATTTATTATATTTTGATGGATGCAGTTATTTGCTACAGGCTTGGAAAAAGGATCAGTAGAGAAAAGTATTCGAAAAACCTCTCAAAAGTAATATATCACCATCTTATAATATTATATATGGATATAATACAATAAATTAACTTTAACTTTAGGCAAAATAAAATTATGGGCTGTTGTTTACAGGTATCTGATATATACTCTCGAAGGAGAGGAAGAAAAGGATAAAATATACATAAACTTATAAATTATATATATTTATTGCTATATAATTTATTGCTTTCAATTTTAAATATTATATAATGTAAATAATTTTAGTCGATTTAGATGGAGCAAATAAAACAATGATCGTCAAAAATTTTGCCCTTGATAAATACATTTTAAATTATTCAATTTATTGGAAAGTAAAAAATAAATCTTTTTATTCAACTGATTAATAAATTTAAAATAATAATATTTTAGAAAACTATAGATTTTATTATTATAAAAAAATATTAAATGTAAATTTTATTTCAAATTATACAAAATTATTTCATGGTAACTATATTTTAATTTTTTAATTTTTAAATGATATGGACTGTAAACATTTTAATGAATTATTTAATAAGTAAATTTTAGATTTACACATTTGTTTATATGGCAATCACTTATACGCTGCTTCAGACAATCAAATTGCTGTAATGTTCATTGAAAAGCTTTGCCAAACAGATGGGGAAACAATTATATTTTATATATTTAATTGACGCAAGTAGTGATCAATACAAAGTGAGGATCATTAAAACTAAGCTAAGAATTTTGGGGCTTGTAGTCAACGGTCTTGCAAATTCTTAGAAGTTCCTCCCTGTAGCTTTTGTATTACTATTTAAATAGATTATTTTATAATTAATAGAAAATCCCTTTTGAATCTGAAGATAATTAAATTGAGTATCTTAAATTAACTGTTCAAAACATAAATGATGATGCTAAATTTGATTATAAATATGAAGGATTAAGAGAAAACAATCCAAGAGATGAAAAAGTAAATGATCCTATCGTTAATTATATTTTATTTAATAAATGAGTATGAATAAAAAAATAGTTAAGTTCAGATACACTTACTCTGGTGGATATATGTTTGGGACTATTTTAAGAAAATCAGGAGAGTGTGATCTCTACTGGAATTTTATGAGAATCGAGACCGTTATTATTTGATTAGCTTTTAACTTATATAAATTAACAAAAGCTAAATGTATTTTATTAGTGCTCACATCTAATTTGGGATTTAATATTTTAATTCATTCTAGACAAAAAATTATCTCTCTGTAAGAATATTTTCCTCTTAAATTTTCTCTCTAACTTACTAATTCAAATTGAACCGTTAAAAATAGTAAGAAATATTATTTATTTAAAAAATCAATTTAAATGTAGAATCGATCGTAGACATCGCTATGAGTTAATATATTTAAAATATAAAGAATTAATTTATATTTAGTTTTTCTACTTACTATTTCAGATTAGAAAATGGGACTATATATGCAATGGATCATAAATAGAGTGCTGGTCTTTCTTTTGATCAGGGAAAAGTTATTCCATCTAATACTGGTTTCAATATTGATAAAGCTTACCTTAAGATAGTTCAAAATATAGTGATAATTAGGTTATATTATTAATGAAACCATATGTGGGCTTTAACATTTTAAGGACTGGCAACACAGGCACAATAGTAGTACTTGCACATGGTAAATTTATATCAACTTACAGTGTCTTGGATTAAACTTGGAGGAAGCATTGCCGCTATGAGGACGACATCTTGATGTTATTTAGACACTATGAAAATGATAAGGATAAGTACTAATCCATTATTCTCAGAAATGGGGCTGTCTACATTATTAATAATATATTGTTCCTTTATTATTATAAACTCAATTTCCTTAAAAGATTTTCTAATTATATACATTGGAATAATTAACAATGATATGCTAGTTGATGAAGTACCAATAGGAAAAAGAAAACTTAAAATAGAGGGAGAAATTTTGAAACTTTGCAATGATTTAGAAAATAACATTTCACTTTATATGCTGGTGAAATAAGATGGAAAATTTAGATTAGATGCTATTGTTCGTGGGAAAATTCACAATCAAAACCCAAAAAGATCTTTATGAGTTTTATATGTGCTTTGATTGATGAGAATATTGTTGGGGATTAAATTCTTTTTTTATTATTTTAAATTTTGTTGTTAGATTCTTTGCAATTTATTATTTTCATGGTGGAGATTTTAATTCCTTTATATTTTATCATCTCAACATATTTATATTTTTATGTAGAATAAATCCACAAAGAAAACTTAAATTAAACTATCTAAATTTTATTCAAGCTACTTCTTATAATTCCATTAGACTCCAATTTTTAAATGCTAAGGTACCTATTTAGTTTTAATATTTTAGTACTGGTACTAATAAGGTTTTGAACCATTTTGAAACTTTTCCATTAAAACCTAATTAGTTTAAAACTAGGTGTGAATTAAGTTTTGGTAATATTAGATTGGTAATAATTTCAATTATACAGTTTTAGTAATAGTTATAATTAAATTTAAATAAATCTAGTACTATTTTTATTGAATTTAATAGGTTAAAATGGAAATCCATCTCTCAAACTTGTTTGCAGTTTTTGTAAACTTTTTCCATTAATCCTTTAAGGGTTGACTTACTATAAGATACTCATATTTAATAAGTATCTAAATATTAATGATATTCTAAATACGATAAATTAAGATGGATCTCTATTAATAATTATTTTGAAACTAAAACATGACATAATTGGATCTATCAAAGACCTTCAAATCACTCATTTTATGCTAATTTTTCATTGAAATTTAACATAAATTATCAAAGTCTTATATAAATACAAAATATGTTAAAAAAGTACTCAAGCTTTTAGAAATGAAAGCATTGAATTAAATTTAATTATACTTTCTTATGAAAATTTCATATATATTAGTGCATGAATGCCAATTTATTGAAATGATGCAATCATCAAATTTCATTAAAACCATCAGTAAAAGTGATAGCTTATGAAAAATATGTAAAACTCAAAGTAATATCAATAAAACTTATCTTTTATAATAAAATGTAATTGTGTTTATATAAATATGAGAACAAATAAGTTGAGTAAAAAAATATTGATAAATAAAAACTTTCATATTTTCAATAATAGAGTGAAATTAAGAACTCTAATAATCCCTAATCCCCAACATTACCCTGATCAATCAAAACACATTTTCAAATTCATTAAGTTGTTTTAGGGTTTAGAATATAACTGTCATTCCAAATCATAAAATAAAAATAATTTTAATCTTCTGGAAACATGTTCAGTAGTTTAATTATAAACAAGGGGTGAAGAAACTAAGGTTTTAATTCAAAATAACAATAGTATATAATTACAATATATCAAATATCAAATATTAAGAATTAAACGCTTTATATTTCTCATATTAAAGTATGAAACTTTTTACTCAAAACATTAAAGATGGGTTAAAGCTAGAAGAGCTAAAAGATTTCCCTGATATTAAAGACAAAATTAAATTGTAAATCTTTAGTAAATTTATAAAAATTAAGGGATAGCTACTGCAAGGATGCTCTTTTAACATTTTGTAATTTTTATTAAAATTTTCATTTCAAAGCATATGTTCTTGTTTGATGATAAAAATATGTATGTCGTTAGGATGAGGAATTTCAATTTTAGGGTAGTGCTCTCCGAGGGGCAAGATACTAAATAAAATAAAGTTTTTCATATTTTCAAAACTTATTAAATTTCAAAATAATTCATTTATTTGGATAAAAAGACTCTAAACTATAATTTCTAAGTCTCACGTGTGTCATTTCATTTTAAATTTACTTCATATTTATTAACTTAATAGGATAAAAAAATGATAATTTATTCACAAAAAGATTGTAATTTTATATGGCTTAATATATAAATTATTATGTTTTAATTCCTTCTTTATGTTAATTAATTATTTTTAGTTGATTCAATTATTATTTTATAGAGATCTGCATTATTATTTTAAGTTTTAATTACCTGTTTAGATAACATAATTAATTTTTAAAAAAATTACGTAAGATAAAAAGCCAAATAAAATTACAATTTTTTTGTGAATAATTTATCATTTTTTTATCATATTATGTTAATAAATATGAAGTAAATTTATAATGAAATGACACAAGTGAGACTCAGAAATTATAGCTTAGAGTCTGTGTAACCAAATAAATGAATTATTTTGAAATTTAACAAGCTTTGAACATATGAAGAAAAAAGATTTTTATAAAGTATCTTGCCCCTAGGAGAGCACTACTCCAATTTAAATAAATATAATAATTATTGAAAGCTACAAATGATTTCAAGACCTATGAAAACTTGTTCTGTGTAGGTATCTAGACAATTTCAAACAACTTCAATTACGCTTTATGCTAGGAAACTGCCACTTCAACTTCCCCAGGTTTAAGATTCTTCGATATGGAGAGTATTATAAAAAAGGATAAGTTAAGCATGACGTTACTTAAGAAGATTGATGTTGGCACCTTAGGTTACTTCGAAAATGGTATTACTATTGAAAGACTCGGATTTTTGAATTCTATCACAAGCTTGATTGTTACACCTATCCTTCACAAAAATATTATTAGATTTATGGGTATGAAACCAATTGGAGACTATTCACTGATGAATGTAGTCAAAGATTAATTCTTTGCCTTACAAGGCTAGACTATTGAAACTTACAATCTATTTACTGGAAAGTTTGAAAGCAAGTACGAAATTGACAAAGAAAAATTAGATATGACAAAACTTGTATATTCTGATAGATTAAAAAAAGGGAAAGTCTTTTTTGCAACTAAGGATCCTGAGACTGTTTCTAATGAAAAAGATTTCTATTTATCTTGGCAACTCGAACCATCAATGGAAAAAGTGACAACCTTCCAACAAGCAGCAGTGAGGACTTACAAAAAGTATTACTATCTTGAGATACAAGGTCCTACGAATGTGCAGATTCACTTGCAGTTTGTTCACACTCATTACGCTTGGTAAAGGATGTTCGTAAATGATTCTCATGATAGAATGATTACAGTTTTGATTAATTATAGAACTTTCTTGTATTCTGCTGAAAAAATTGATCCAACTGACGAGACAAAAGTAAAATGGAATGTTATCCGATAAATTAATCCTTTTCCTAATGAGCTAGATAATGACTTTAAATTTTTGGAGCATTCAAAACCTCAAAACCCCTTAATGAGTTTTATAAGTGCTTTAGTTTGTAGTGAATAGTTGGGGTCTTATTCAAAACCCCAAAACCCCTTAATGAGGTTTATAAGTGCATTGATTTGTAGGGAATTTGTTAGGGGTTGGGGTTATTAATTAATGCGAGACAAAAATAGCAAGCTTTTGGAGTCTATTTATGATGAAGAGTATATAGATTTAGTGTTTAAACTGCGTTATGGATGTGATATGTATAGTGAATAAGTCAAACCAGTAATGAACTATAAGTCTATTGCAATGCTATTAAAGCGTAGTCCATCAACTGTTCGCTCTCACTGCTTGAAAACTGTGTAATTAAAGCAACAATAGCTGAATTCTTAGCCTAAGAGGAAGTCAAAGTCTCTTTAGAAGCATATTGACTATCTTATTAATGAAAAAACTTTGAAGTATTGGGGCTCACTTCTCTCTCGACTAACGAGCTATTATGTTTCATCGCCAGTTCCCTGAGTTGAAGATCTCTGCATAGACTGTTGCAAACATTTATAAACGAAACGGTATCTCTTACAAAGGTGTAAATCGTATCAAGAGAGTCATTGATTTCACTCTGCCATTTTTACAACAACAACTTAAATTATATTTATAATTAAATGCAGAGAGCCTAATAGAATAATATTAAGTTTATTCATTGCTGACGAGGCTGTGTTTTTCTTCAACACTTTCATCTAGAAGTCTTGGTATAAGAGGCATAATAGCATAGAAGTATATGACTAGAAAGTCAAGGTATAAACAATGGCAATTCTTGGAGGTATTAGCGAGGATGCTGGTTTAGAAACTTATGTTATTCATCCTCGCTCTATTAAGACAGATCAATATATTAAGTTCTTAGAGCAGCTGAGAGAGAAGTACCCTGAATAAGAGATTATACTGTTTGTTGATAATCTTTCAGTTCATAAGACAAAAGATACAAGGAAGAGTTATGAACAACTTAGGATAACGCCAGTGTTCAACGTACCTACAGTCCATAGTTTAATGGAATTGAATTCTACTGGGGTATACTAAAAGGTCATTATAAGAAACTGATGCTATACCACCTGATGCATGACCTACCTATTGATACAGTCGATTTTATAAAAAGTTCAGCTAAGAGAGTTGATAATTAGTTGGCATAAAATGTGCTAAAGAAGGGAGAGTGAATGTATATAAATAAGTTTTAGAGTTAAGTTAATGAATATTTAAGTCACATTTAAAACTGTTTCTTGAGAGCTGGCTTCTCTTTCTTTTCTTCTACTTCTTGCTTCCCTCCTCCAAGGTTTCTTCTCTTGCTGCCAGCTCCAGCATCTATGTTCATTGAATCTGGCGGCTAAATATTTGAATAAAGTCTCTTGTTAACTTCATACTTCGTCTGCGACTTTCTCTCTCTGTGAAGCTTGCTCTATTCCTTCATCAAAAAGATGCCAGTACCAGATTTTTCTAAAGAGTTAAGCTACAAATCTTACTAGAAATATATGGGTGCTTCTGCAGCTCTGATAGCCAGCTCTCACTTCTCTTGATTCCTTGTTTGTCCTTATCTTCTGAAGAGATGCTGTACCTTTTCTTATGAGATTCTTGAATAATTTCTTTCAAGTAATCACCTTTAATTGTTGCAAGTATACCAAAAAATAGTTTCTTTCAGGTAGTTTATTTGACAACTGCTTCTTAGTAGGCAGGTACAGCGAAACCTATAGGTCATTCATGGCATCATCATATAAGTTAGTCACTGAGATTTCTGGATAGTTTGGGATCTCTGCAAACTTTACATCTTAAGTTTTCAATGCTTTCTTCTCTTCGCAGAGTATGGCTCTTAAAAATGAAATTTTAGTGCCTTCTATCGTTGGCAGGAACAAACCAACTATATAATCAAGATTAGCCACTTTGAGTTCATTACCTTGCTGCACCAGGTAGCGATGCAAATCCTCCTTGCTTCTAAATCTTTGAATTAATTCTTGTGCTTGCACTCTTTTCATTGCATCATTCATTGACTCCATCTTGTTTACAGATCTAAGAAATGATATTCAAAGATAAGTTTATTGATTTCAATTATTTACCTCTGTAAAACTTACTATTAAATATGGGCATCCTATAGGAGGTCTACCTCTAAGAAGGATATGGAAAAAGTTTTGAGAACTGGTTTCAAACTTGAGAGATTGATATCAATTTCTACTGTTATAGTTCCATATTTTTAAATTTAAATTGGTACGTACTTGATTAGGAGCAGCTCCTAAAATGCTAGTACTTAATTAGGAGCATAAATTAATGCTAGTACTTAATTAGGAGCACCCTAAATTTAATCTTAAAATCACAAAATACCTCCTAAAGCAGTACGTACTTAATTAGGTGCACTCCTAAATCGGTACGTGCTGTAATCAACTTATTATTGATAGTAAAAATGGTTACTTCCTCCTCCATAATTAGAGCTGGATTGTCTCTTAACACTTATATATCTTCTCTTATACTCTAAGAACTTCCCTTTAAACTTGTAGGCTTGCAAAGCTCTCATATAAGCTCTCAATTATAGAGGCAGTTTTATAATTTTAGATTCAAATTTAAATATGAGCGCTAACATTTTAAGAAAAACAACAGCACTTCCATAGAACTAAATGAGACTTACCTTTGGGCAGCAATAAAAAGTGTGATAGCTGTGAGATGAACTCTCTTAAAGAACTACCAGAGCTATCACTTGAGGTCTCTGTAATTAAAATAGAAATTAATAATAAAAAATAAATGGCAAATAAGTGTGTGGGAGACAGAGAGGAGGAGAAAGGTATTAATGATATTCATATACAAACTGAAGAAATAGAAGTATACTTTTGTGAGCTGTGTGAGAGAGATTTCGCTCATAAATCAAGCTGGTATAGACATATGAAGAAGCATAGAAAAGCCAAGCCTACTGTATACTTAAAGCATGACAAAATCGATGGGAAGTATGATTGCTTTGAGTGCCATAAATAGTACTCTCATACAAGAGACCTGAAGAAACATCTTTTAAACTCACAAAAAGACATAGAAATTGAAAAGCATGAAGTTGAGTTGAAGCTTCTCAACAAAAGAAAATCGAGGGAATATTCTAAAGCGGTAGTGCCTGAATAAGCTAGTGAGTTAGAGTACGTAAAGAAAGCACGTAACCAACTAACCTCTGAAATCACAAAAATCATGATCAAAATTCAATACAAGAAAATACCAGTTCTTGCGTAGATTGATTTAGTTACTTCTCTTTAAAGTTATCTTATTCTATAGGACTCCTTTGATAAGAAAGTTATCAATGATCATCAATACGCATACAAGGTGTATCCCCTCAACTATCTCTTAAGTGATAATAAATATTAGATGGAGTTTACAAATGAGTATCAAGTACTCACTCAAGCAAAGTTTAAAGAGTGTAGTTACTTAATCAAGCTAGATGCTGTTCTCCTTGCCAAGGATCATGCTGCTTTCAGACTAACACTCTATGAAATGACTCTAAGAGATTTCATAACAGATCAAAGGAATAATAAGTAACTTGGAGAAATAGCAACTCAGACCATACAAGGCATTAAAGAGCTTCACAAGTTAGGGTTTGTTCACAGAGATTTAAAGCCAGAAAATATTATGATAAACTTTTCTCCAGTAAGATAGCAATAATCGATTTCAACAGAGCCTAAAGAGTAGAAGTCTCAAGGCTTGGAACTGTAATGGGAACTCAAGGCTATTATCCAGAAAGAGAAGACTGGAGAGATGGTGACTTTTAGTGGGATGTGTGGGCTTTAGCAGCAATAATAATAGAGTGCGATATGCCTCGCAACGATTACTACTCTACAAGGTGCGAGAAAGATGCTAAGTAAAGAATAAAGTAGTTTATAGAAAATCCAGAGTCTCTCAATCAATAAAACTAATGACAAAATCAATAATAATAAAACCAAACTCAATATCAGACATATAAAAAGGGTAGATAGAGTTGTGGTTAATAAAGATAAACTTTAGACCTCTCCTTCATGATCCAAAAGTGCATTTTGAGTGATTAAATTAATACATTTACTTTTTATTTCACATTAAAACCTATTAATAACCCCAACCCCAAACAAATTACATACAAATCAAAGCACTTATTTAACCTCATTAAGGGGTTTTGGGGTTTTGATTGAGGTTAGTGGAGAAATTAGGTCAAATTGCAAAATGAGAAATAGAAATTAGCGAAATTTAGGGTCTATCTATGATGAAAAATATTTAGATTTACTTCTTAAGTTTGGGCATGGTACAAGTATTAATATAGACTTAGAAAAATCAGTCTTAAATTATGTAACTATAGCAAGGCTTATGCACAAGAGCGCCTAAACAGTTAGGTATCCCTGAATGTTAGCTGTTTAGAATTTTAATTGTGGTACTTTAAAGCATCTAGTGACTACCACTGTAACTCTAAGACTTTAAAGCATTAGACAAACTTTCCTCTTGACTCGCGAGCTGTAATGTTTCATCGCAGGTTCTCTCACATGCATATCTCTCCTTAGACTAAAGCCAATATTTATAAAATATATGGTATTATTTTCAAAACTGTCAACAGAGTGAAGAGAGTGATTGATTTTACAGTTATATTTTTTAGTAATTCAAACGATATATATGATTAAATGCAGAGAGCTATTGAGAATAACATCAAGTTCAAACACGCTGATGAAGCTGTTTTACCCTCAACACCTTTATTAATAAGTCATGGTACAAGAAGTATGATACCATAGAAGTTTATGACTAAAAGGTGAAGGTTGTCACGCATGCAATTTATGCTTGTATAAGTGAAGATTCAAGTCTAGAAACTTATGTCATTCATCCTCGTTCTATTAAGCGAGAGCAGTATATTGAGATCTTACATAAGCTCAAAGATAAAAAAATAATTAAGAGATCATCCTGTTTACTGCCAACCTCTCAGTTCATAAGACTAAGGAGTCAAAGAAAGCTTATGAATAGTTAAACATAACACCTGTATACAACTTTCTTTATAACCCATAATTTAATGGAATTGAATTTTACTGGAGTTAAATCAAGACCTACTTCAAGAAACTAATGCTGTATCTCCTTATTCATAACTTGCCTATATATAAAGTATACTTGATTCAGAGTAGCTGCAAGAGAGTGAGCTTAGATAAGACAACTGCTTGTGCGAGAGAAGGAAGAATTAATGTTTATAAATAAATTTTAGATTTAAATGAATGAATAAGTTCACATATTAAATAGACTCTTTCTTCTTCTCTTCTTATGGCTTGCTTGGGCCATATTTTTTTATAAAGTCTCTTGCTCAATTAATTAATCAAAACCCCAAAACCCCTTAGTGAGGTTTATAAGTGTTTTGATTTGTAGGGTATAGTTGGGGTCTTATTGGGGTTAGTAGAGAAATTAGGTCAAATTGCAAAATGAGAAATAGAAATTAGCGAAATTTAGGGTCTATTTATGATGAGTAATATTTAGATTTACTGCTTAAGCTTAGGTATGGTACAAGTATTAATATAGACTAAGTCAAACCAGTAATGAATTATGCTGCTATAGCAAAGCTCCTGCGCAAGAGTGCCTCAACAGTTAGGTATCATTGCTTGTTGGCTGTTTAGCATTATACTTCAGGCACTTGAAAGCATCCTGCAAGAAAATAAAAGTTCTCACAGCACCATATTGACTACCTCTGTGATTCGAAGACTTTAAAGTATTGGGCACACTTTCCACTAGACTAGCGAGCTGTAAAGTTTCATCGCAAGTTTCCTGACATGCGTATCTCTCCATAAACTGATGATGAATGATTTAAAATCAAATAAATTTTAACATATCACTGTTTAATACTAAAATCAAACCATCAATCTTAGTCGTGACGTAGACGTATCTGAGTGAGTTGACGTGGCATATTCCGTGACGTGGCAGTCGTGAAGTAGAAAACTCCGAAAAAAACCAATCTCGCTATCACCTAGTCTCCTCCCGAAATCAAGATGTCTGGTTATAACCCGGACAGAGCTTGCAAGATTCAACCAGGAAACAGAAGTTGGAGAAAAACGCTTACCGGTCCCACCGCTGCTGGGAAACATAATCCCTGTCCTTTCGCTGTGGTAGCTTCAGTACCCTAACTCGGTGTGGGAGAAAAATCCTTATCGTTGGCTTCAATGGCTTTCGTCTTCTCACTTTTGAAGGCAGAGCGTACCTTCATCCTGCTCCCTATTACCTAGGAAACTGAACTCAAGCCAGGTAACTCATCTAATGCAGGGAAATCTTAGGATCCAGCTCACTCGAGAGTGAACGCTGACAGATTGAACCCCGCCGACTGGCCCTCATGCGTTGCGCCCAGCAACCCCATACCTGCCCTCGGTAGGCCTTAGTGTAGTAAAAAGCTCTATCAGAAAGTCCCAAGTGGTTGGTACCACCTAGCAATTAACTTTCTAATTTAATAATTCTCCATAAACTATAGCCAACATTTATAGAAGAAATACTATTACTTTCAAGACTATCAACAGAGTGAAGAGAGTGATTGATTTTACAGTGCCATTTTATAGTAATAATTTAAACTATATATATGATTAAATGCAGAGAGCTATTGACAATAACATCAAGTTCATAAACGCTGATGAAGCTGTGTTTACCTTCAACACCTTTATTAATAACTCTTGGTATAAAAAGTATGATAATATAGAAGTATACGATTAGAAAGTAAAGGTTGTAACCCATGCAATTTAAGCAGGTATTAGTGAAGACTCGCCTTAGAAAGTTATGTTATTCATCCTCGCTCTATTAAGCGAGAGTAGTACATAGAGTTCCTACATAAGCTGAGAGATAAATACAACGATTAAGAGATCATCCAGTTTGTTGACAACCTCTCAGTTCATAAGACTAAGGAGTCTAAGAAAGCTTATGAAGAGTTAAACATTACTCCTGTTTATAACGTTCCTTATAGTCCTTAATTTAATGGAATAGAATTCTACTGGAGTTAAATCAAGACTCACTACAAGAAGCTGCTGATGTATCATCTTATGCATGACTTGCCTATCGATACAGTAGACTTGATTCAAAGCAGCTGTAAGAGAGTGAGTGTAGAAAAGACAACAATTTGTGCGAGAGAGGGAAGAATGAATGTTTATAAATAAGTTTTAGATTTAAACGAATGAATATATTCACATATTAAATTGGCCCAAAAAGGGGTTTGGCTTCTCTTTCTTCTCCTCTTCTTATGGCTTACTTGGACCCATATTTCTTCTCTTTGTGCAGCTCCTCATCTATGTTCATTTCTTCTAGCTTTTAGACATCTTTATAAAGTCTCTTGCTCACTTCATAAATAGTCTATGACTTTCTCTCTCTGTGAACCTTCGCATGCTCTTTCATTAGGAATATACCAGTTCCAGGTTTCCCTACAAAGTTATGAATCAAAGCTTACGAGAGAGGAATGGATGCTTCTTAAGCTCAGCGAGCCAGGTCTCGCTCATTAGTATGCCTTGCTTCTTTAATCTTCAGGAGAAATAGAGTAGCGTTTTTTGTGAGCTTCTTCAATGATCTCTCTAAGATAACTCTCTCTTAAAGTGCCAAGAACACCAAAGAAGAAGCTCCTTTCTGGAAGTGTTAGAGAGTTGTTTCTTGGTAGGAAGATAAACTACCAACTCTTCATCTTTCATCGCATCATCGGAGAGATTAGTAACTGAAATCTCTGGGTAGTTTGGTATATCTATCAACTTAATTTCACTGTTTTTGAAGGCTTTCTTCTCATCGCAGAGTATAGCTTTTAAGAATGAAATTTTGGTACCTTCCATCGTTGGAAGGAATAAACCCACTATAGCATATGATTAAGTTTATGTCACATGCTTACCATGCTAAGTGAGGTATCGATAGAGTACTTCCTTGCTTCTAAATCTTGATATCATTTCTTAAGCTTCAACCCTCTTCATTGCAGTACTTATAGATTCCATCCTTGTTCCTTCTCTTGTTATTGAATTTCAAATTTTAATATATAGAGTTCTGGATCCTACTCTTTAAAATCTTTGTATTAAATATGGACATCTTATAGTAGGTCAACCTGGTAAGGATACGTGGAGAAAGCTGGCAGAAGCTGTAACAAACTTCAGAGATGGAGCTCCATTTTTATCAATTTAATTCCATTAAATTAGTACTAAATTTGTTTGAATTTAATTAGTACTGGTACTAATTCGGTTTAATTTTAATTGGTACCAATTTAATAGTACCAAAACTTAAAAATATTAAGCATAAAATTAGAAAAATTATAGTTATAAATTAAGTATAAATTTGAGCTTTAACACTTCAATATCAACAATTAGTGCTGCAGTGCCAACTCCTTTACATGGTTGCTATAACTTGAGAGGTTATTAGAGCTTTATAATACAAATTTAAATTTGAATTTAAACATTGCGGCTATTTTTAATCTCAAATTAGTTTCTTTTGGAGCAGGATAATCATAGCTCAACTTAGAGTCCTCCAAGAAACCAGAAGTAATCTATATTTGTTCTAACCGAGATACCCCTCCCCACCCTAAACCGAGATACCCCTCCCCATACCCCCCTCCCCACCCCTATCTATTTTTTAATAAAATAATATAATAAAATAATTTATAAAATCTTTTGTAAATGAGAATTTTTTAAATTATTGATTGAATAATTATTTTTATCTATAATTAAAGTTTAATAATTTCAATTATTTTTAAATTAATAACAATGATTAATTTTAAAAATTCTCATTTATAAAAAATTTTATAAATTATTATATTATTTTATTTTAAAAATAGATAGGGGTGGGGAGGGGGGTATGGGGAAGGGTATCTCGGTTTAGGGTGGGGGAGGGGGTGGGAGGGGTGGAGGGTATCTCGTTTAGAACATATATTGTAAGGAGGTTAAGCTAGGAGGCTCTAGAGTTTGAAGCAGAGGTCTTTAAAATTTATGTTTAAAACAAGAAATAAAGTACAGAGATGGGAGTTTAAACATAATTTGAATTGAATGAGGAAGAGGAGGAATAGAAACAAATAGAAAAAATTTAAAAAAATTTAATGTGAAGACTGTTAAAATTTCTTCTCAACTGATTCTAGTTTGAAGAGTCACATCAAAGAAATACACTCTGGTAGAGCTAAGATCTAATTCAAGCATGATAAAGTCGATGGCAAATATTCAACCACCTTACGTCAGAGAACTGACGTCAGGATCAAGCACACGTGACGTCAAGATTTGATATATAATGTCATGATCCATCATAAAGTTTCTAACCCCTAAAACATAGAATTCGATTTTTTTAAGATATGTTTTTAAAATTATTACTCTATGTTTAATAATATATATTAATTACTTTTGGTAAGACTCTAGCATAAATGAAATTATGAAAATTAATGCAATGATTTAACTATTATTTTAATATTAAGTTATATATATATTTCTGATATATAACAATCCTTAAGATGATCTAAGTTTTAATACAATCTAATTAAATATATCTATTAAGTAAAATAAAAGCTGGAGTAATACGACTATCAAAATTTTGTAGAAGACACATATTCTTAGAGATTATCTAGAAATAAAGAAAATTTTTTTTATATGAATTAGTTTTAACATATAGAATTCATTGACCACTTTTAAAAAATCAAAAATACGAAGAGAAACAGTGCTTAATTGATATTGAATGTATTATTTTGGTCACTTGTATAGAATATTTAGGAAAACTAAATAAATATAATATGTGCAACAGCATAAAAGTACATTATATAATAAAGCATTATTATTAAAAACTTCAAGTATTAAAGACACTATTTCATATTTATATCATTGATGTCAAAAATAATTCTATTTATTTCAGTATATCTAATAAACGACAATTTATTGTTTTTATAATTAATTTTTTAACAAATATTTTTAATATAATCAAAATTACAAATTGCATAATAAACAATACATTTAAGTTTAAATTAAAATTTTGGCCATTTTATGAACTAAAACAAAATACCTACAAAAAATTAAAATAAAACCCCTTGAATCAAATAAGAATAAGAATAGGAGAATCTTAATTAAATCAATTTTTTTAATATTATTAAAATTAGGAAAAGTCATAATATAATAAGCTTTTGAGGATTAATGCTTTTAAGATTTGCTTTGTGAAGCCTTTTTCTAGCTTTCTCTTGTTTAGGCTTCTTTCTTGTGATAGACTCATCTCCGATTGTCACCCATTTTTGTCTCCGATTGTGTTCTCTTCAAAAAATCTCTAAATATTTTCCATTGGGGCAAAGTTACTCTATGATTTGATAAAGTTGTTCTGGTTTTCTTGAGGCTTCAGATACCCTTTCAACTATAATATTTGGGGCTTTATGAGTCTTTGTTATTTTTGATAACTCTGCAAATGAGCCTTTCTTCCTTGCTACCAAACAGAACTCAGTGAAATGTCTTAAATAGAATCCTATATTGTCCCTTAAAAGATTTTCTTTGCTGATCTTGACCCATGTAATTAACTCAATTCTTTTATAACCAATCCTTTCCAAGTATTGAAGGGCCACCTCAAGCTTTTTGTTAGTAATCCACAAAAATAAATAACCATTGCTCTACAGTCTTTTTATTGGTATTTTGCTCATGAATTGTGAATCTGAAAGTGTTTTGTAATTAAGATTAATTGCTGTACTGTCCCAAGGTGCGTCAGCTATGATTACATCAAATAAATTTCCAATTAATCCTCTTTTTGCATCATTAATCACTTGCTCCCACAACTTGTTATCAAGAATTGATCCTTAATAAGAAATTGAATCACCCGCAGTTTGTCTCATTCCCCAATCAAAGAATTTCATTTGATGCTTTCTTAACATTATTTCTTAGATCCTGAACTATTTCTTTTACTGATCTCTTTGTCAAGATTTCGCGCTTTAACAAATATTCATCATCCATTTTAGTTTTGCTATTATTTTGATTTTAATATTTCATTTCATCATCACTCGAATCATCTTCTTGAAGTCTTTTTATTCTTGATTCATTCTGCTTAATTGTTTCTGAAAAGACATCTAAAATCTGTAGCTCTAACTCCTTACATTTCTCAATCAATTCATCTCTTTCTTACTCAACCATTTGGATTCTTTAATTCAACTGCCTACCTACATTGCTCCTATTTCTCCTTGGTGATTTGTTCTATAATCTTCTTACAAGATAAATTTGTGCAAATAGATTCAGGTGCTGATTAATTATCTTCAAATTATGGTTCAATTGAGCATTAATTGGTTGGTTTAATTCATTGATTATATAATATATTAATTGGGGGGGTCTAAGTCGGTGCAAAAATTTTTTCAAAATCCTAAGTCGGTGCCAAATTTTTTTTCTCAAAAACATCAAAATCCCTAAGTCGGTGCATGATCAATTTTTGACATTATTCATATATTTTATCATCCTGCCCCACATAAAAAGTATCATTATTAACTAAAATTTATGTCTCAGCTTCTGAATCGAACTCCTTCATTAAATTTTGATCATAGGACATTTAAAATATTATTACAAAAATATTTTTTCTCTGTGACAGATATTTGTTTAAGTAGAATAAAAAACATTATTTCATATAATAATATCTAATTAGTCAGTAAGCAACAAAATTGGGGATTAAGAACATCAAAATTATTCACTAAATTTAATGATGTCTAGAATTAAAAAATTCGTACATATTGATTAGTGTATTTAAAAAAAGACAATTAATTGAGTCAATAGTTTTTATAATATGGCCAAACATCAATAAATTTAGTGAATAATTATGATGTTCTTAATCCCCAATTTTGTTGCTTACTGACTAATTAGATATTATTATATGAAATAATGTTTTTTATTCTACTTAAACAAATATCTGTCACAGAGAAAAAATATTTTTGTAATAATATTTTAAATGTCCTATGATCAAAATTTAATGAAGGAGTTCGATTCAGAAGCTGAGACATAAATTTTAGTTAATAATGATACTTTTTATGTGGGGCAGGATGATAAAATATATGAATAATGTCAAAAATTGATCATGCACCGACTTAGGGATTTTGATGTTTTTTGAGAAAAAAATTTTGCACCGACTTAGGATTTTGAAAAAATTTTTGCACCGACTTAGACCCCCCCCCCATTAATTGGAAACATTTATCTTTTGTTCAAAGTCTCAACCTCCTGAATTTATCCTGAATCTTGGCAATTATTGCTGTATACTGCGATGCTAATTTTCTTCATACATTTTTTGTACCATTTTTTATAATCTCCATAGCTATCAAACTCAAACTGTAAATCTGTAATTTAATCATCAGTAAGGTCAAAATTCTCAGATAATCTTTTCCAGTATCTTTTTTGATTTATGAATTTAAAACCATTTGGCTTGTGCTTTCTTTTCTTGAGTTTTGAGTGATGTTTTTTAATTTAATTTTCATTTGATTTCTAGTTCTAAGATGATTAACTCATTGCCATTCCCGTATCAAGTTGAATATTGTGTCCTATTGATAAATCTAAACTGTTAAAAGTTGAGTTGGTGATTCCAGAGATTTAATCAAATTTTTAGTCTTGTTTTAAAATTTATGATTGATTTACTAAGTAATGCTGGGGTTAACAGTATTGGCTTTGATCATACTGGTAAAATTGATTCTAGATAATCCCTTGAGTGGAATAACTTTAGCCCAAAGGATAATAGTTCTGAAAGGAGTTTGATTATTGAACGAAAGGATTATTGTAATCTGCAGGTTTTACAAAATAATAGTGGTGGTGATGGATCATTTGTTTATATATAGAAAAATTATTATACTATAAATATCTTTCACAATTAATTTATACCCTCCAAACACTAGACCTGAAATTAAATATTCAGGAGAGTGGATATTGTGACAAGTGCTTTAATGAAATCTTCTAACAAAGTAAATTATAATTTTAAATAATATTATTATTGTTTCTTGAGATAATCTTAGACAGAATGTCTTCAATAAAAAAAAGAGAAAAAATGCTAATTATCAACTTGTTAGGAAGAAAAATCTACTTAGGTAATTATATTGATTCAGTTTAAATTTGTTTCAATTAAATTTTTAATTAATCAATTTTTAGGTAACTTCATTCTTCAACCATTTATGAAGGAGAGATAATATTTGTTATTTATAATCATTTTTAGTGATAGAGCAACTGCTATTTGCAATGATGATCAAATCTATGAATTTTCCAAGAAGACATTTAATTAGTATTTATTATGTAAGTAAAACCTTCCCATCCGAGCATACGCTAGTGGTACTTATGTACTGCACAGGATTTTTTTTCTAATTTATTTTTATTCGACTCTAGATAGGCCAAATTATTAACAGCATTAGTAATCAACTTAAGGAATGATCAAACTGATAGAAAGAATATTAATGTAAGATTCATAGTTTATTCTCACTAATTTTAACCCCAAAAAACATAACAATTTAAGCAATACTTCTTTTTTACACCTGTACTATTTCTATTTATCAAAGTTATAGGTAATTTTCAGCCATGCTATCATAATCATACTTAAAAGACACTCATCCATTTAAAGAGGAAAGAATCAGCATTTTAAAAGGATAGAGGCAATTGGCCTGTAATTTAATAGGCAATCTTTATTGGGAAAATTTTTTAAGGACCTCAACACCATTTATTCACAATCTAACATTATTGGGCTCAGCATAGATGAAACTAATGCATAGATTTCTTGTTAAACATTCCTCAAAAAATTTAATGAGACTCTGGGTACTAACTCAACTAACAAAAAATTAGTGTAAATCTAACAATAATGGTTTCATAAGTGCCTTATTTGAATCACTAGTCCTTTAGAGTTCCAGCTCAAAGATTCAATTTCTAAGGGAGTAAGCAACCCCTTAAAATAGATGGATATTAAAATTAAAAGTAATTTTGGACTATATATAAGGTAAAAATTTTAGAATTGAAAAGAAGATAAATATTCAAATACATTCTCTATATTTTGAATTTATAAAAGAAAATATACTTCTGCTATAAAGTAAAACAAACCTTCAAAACCTTCTGGAAGTGATGTTATTATCCTGGTATGAGTTGTTTAGTTTCATAAAATATTATTTTTAACAAGGATTAGGGAAATTTTCCAAGGGTATAATATTACTTATATTGAATGAAGCTTTTTGGTTTGCATTATGAATGAGTTAACTCTGTTACTTTATAAAGGTTTGCTCATTCCTAATAGACCACTTCGTGCTCCTTCTTGTACCCTTGATAATACCTAGCTTAGTTCAAGCCTACAGTGACTAAATGTCCTAAGACTAACCTATCTACTACACATATAATGGTGAAATTTCATTCTTCCCTTGGTTTGTCTTAATTAATTCTTATTATTTTGATTAAGTTGATTAAGAATTCTTAATATATTTGTTGACTTTTCCAATGATCATGTTTAGCTTGGATGTCCATCTATTTTTAAATCTCACTAGCTTCATCTTCAGAGAGTTGTCGGCCAAACTATGCTTTGCAGATTGGAAACTTCTTGGAAGATGAGGAAATTTATGAGAAAAAATATAATGCAAACAAATACTTTTCTCATAAACTTTGTGCATAAAGAGCGCCTTTTTTAAATTAAGATTGAATTAAGCGCTAATTAAGACTATTTAATAATTATTTAAGTTTAAATTAAGAATTTTTGCCGCCACATTAATTTACAAAACCTTTACATCATGCTAAGCCTAGAAGAAAATAAGCTTTCCTAAGACCCATCAAAGACATTGAGTCCTTAAAAGTGTAACAGATTGATACTCTTATTGATCAAAAGTCAGGATACCATCAAGTGGACACCCCAGCATTTTAAATTGACTCGTAAGAGAATAGAGTCGATATACTTAACAGCAAGCGGAGAGGCCGCAAGTCTATCTATGAGGGGGCCGAGCACCCTGAACTTATAGATAGAGCAAAACTAATCCTTCCCATGACAAATTATGACATCGATGTTGCTCGAACTAGAGTTCAAAATTTTAAGGAACTCAAAAGACCTACCAAGGTTCATAAGCAAGTTCATATTAAATAAGACGTCCAAGAACCACTCCAAATCAATGAAAGCAAAGTCTCTAAAGGGCTTTGATAGTCCCCATAGAGTTGCAATAGACTACAGCAATGGGTCACCATGTTCCTAAGAATTAACAAGGCTCGAAGGATGTACTCAATGCTTAGTCCTCTCTTACTCCACAGGCAAACTATGGTGCTAAAATTTAATCTGAAATCACTTCAAATTACCTCAGGTAATATATGATCCTTAAGCCATAGGAGCGATATGAATTCCTGGAAAAGATATGTGAAAGGAACAGCCAGAGTCTGCTAGAATTTTTGATTAACTTGAAAACTACTTGTTCCTCCATTTTTATGACGGTATGAACAGACTTATCCATGAGCTAAACCTAAGCTCCAAAGTGGATCTTCAAATAAAGACTCGTCTCTTTGTGTAATCCCTTTTATACTACAGAAATGAAATAATTAAGATAGAAGAAGATCTATTAAAGAATTCCATGACTCTTCTTGCATAAAGGCCGAATTCTGAGTAGACCCTAGGCTTGGCCAACTACATTTTCATTAATGAGGTTGAAGAGTTTTCCAAGCTACAAGAAGAGTTAGTCTTATTAGACAGTAAAAACATTGAATAATACCACTTATGGGTGGAACTTTTGCGCAATTCAAAATTGATCCTCAGGTAATTAGACTACTCCCAAATACCCGCAGTGTTTGAACAAGCCGTTCATTCAAATACTGAAGCAAGATCAAGGTTGCGTTTGATAAGAGAGATACCAATCAATGTAGTTGGAAATTTTCTCTAAATATGTGCACTAAGTTAGTCAAAAAACTATCATGACTAGATAAAATGATAAGCCATATCAGCGATATTTTAATTAAAAAATGGGACTATCTTGACTAAAATGATTTCTCATTGCTAATTGCTTAATTTTCAGTAGAGCTCAAGGAAAGGAATCAAAACTGGATTGGGAGGCACCAAGAAATAATGAAAGTCGTGGAATAGATTGCCTTTATACAGCTTGAAAAGGGTATTAAGAGTCAGCCCGACATAATTGCTGATCTTATAAGTGGCAACAGCAGCTCTTTGCACAATCTTGAAGAACCCCAAGAAGGTTGACGACCTGACCGAATAGCAATTTTATAAAATGGTTGGAAAGTTTAAGAAAATGAACAAAAACAATGATTAAGTCTATCAGTATTGTTATCACTTATAAGAAAATTAGACTTCGAAGTAGCAATAACTTCAAAGATTACAAGATATTTTAGGATTTAGTATTTAGCCCTGTAAAAGATTTGCATAAACTTCGCCCTGTGGAGCTGTAAACCGTATTAGTTCCTTAACTTCGGAATTGGAACGGAAAAACCTAATTGTGCTTCTATTGCAATCCACTTAACTCTTGAAAGATAAAAGAGTACAATAATTCTTGGCAAGAATGACTACCTTGTATTACGAGATGAAAAATGATTTTAATCAATGATAAAGAAAAGTGGTTTAAATACAAACTATAATTAGCTTGAAGCAAAGCTAGGAGTTTACTAAATGACTCATAAGTATTTCGAAGCTCAACAAGATGATGAAAGTTACTAAGAGCTAATAAGCTTCTCCTCCATAATTATCCACGAGTATGATTGGTTGATGTTTGAAAGCAGTCCCTAATAAATGATCCAATCGATATCGTAGCTAAAGCAAGCAAGTCTAATAATAGATTTGAGTGCATCTACCCTATCTCAAAAAGAGGAAACATGCCTCGAGACTGAATTTAAGATTAAAGAAGTTAGATTCCCCTCGTTAAGCTCACTTAAAGCGAAAGAAAAATTCACATATAAGACATGCTATTTCCATAATCCTAACAAGAGTACTGCAAGCATCTTTACGAGGAATGCATGAAACAGACATTACTATCCCCAGTCATAATAGTTGCTTCATCCTCTTACGCACTCACAGAGTCATACTTCAGGAAATTCAAGGAGCTTCAGTTTTTTAGTATGAAAGGAATTAAAGGGTCTAAAGCAGATGCCTATTTGAAAGAGAAGTTTAATATTAAAAACAACAATAAAAGGTATGGGTGTTCTTTATAACGGAGCCTTAAGGAAGAGAGACGGATTTCCACTCGTCTCAGGAAATTGAGGACAATGGTAACTTGTACCTTATTATCTGCGATATATTTTCCAAAAGATCCACACAACAAATTATCGGAAGAGTTGGGAGACTTGAAAATAAGGGGTAATGGAGGCACATTCTCTGGATAAATGGTTGTCAAGATACCGTGGAACAAGCAATCTAATTCCGATAAGAGTTCCTAGAGAATGAAACGCATATTAGATTCTCTAAACTTCAGACTATACTTTCCCAGAAGTATGGATTGGCTGGAAAGCTGCAATCAACTTAACAAAACAGTCCAGAAAATGAGAATCAATCAGAGTAGCTTGAAGAGCTCCAGAGAGAAATAAGCTCCTTTGAGGATGAATTCGATAACGAGAAGACACCCCTCATTGAGGAGAGAAATCAATAGGAGAGCAATCAGAAAAATGCAACTAACCCAAAAAATACAAATGAAATTCAATGCACTATTCTTAAAACTCAACAAAGCTCTCGTGATATTGAAGAAGTTAAGATAATTAAAAAGCAACCCTTAATTGGTTCTCCAATCTCTGCAAAATCTTAAGGTAGTTAAAAACAAAGTTCAAATGACGAAGTTGAAGCTCATAAAGCCTTGACAGTAAAAACTTAAATACCTGACAGTAAAAGAGGGAATAAGGAGAAAGAGAAAAATCTAAATAGAGATAAGAGAAATGCTTAAGACTGATAAAGGGATCAGCTACTAAAGGAAAGAGAATTGAAAACAACCTTCCCAAGAAAGATCAATCTAGTCATTCTTTAAAACCTACTTAATAATTAACCACTAACCTTCTTGCCAAGAGAGTCACAAGAAATTCTGTAAAGGGCTTATGATATACAAGACGAGATGCAAACATTTGAATATATTTGAAAGGCTTAACAAGGGTAAATATTTTATGTTTGATTTAAAGTTAATTATTTAATAAGAATTCCACCCACTTTTTTCTCATCAATTTTCATTACAAATTATTATTCATATCGTTGAAGGGGGGAGCTTGCATCATCGGATTACCATCTTCATTTATAATACCAGCTTAATGCAAGTTCATAACGAGAGTCTTGTAATCGTTGAGCTCTTCGAGCTAATCTTGTAATTATCCCAATTCTTGTCGCACTCTTTTATTCTGCTGTAAATAATTCTATTTACTTTAATTCAACTACACTTCTTCATTCTTGACCTCTTCAATGTCTTTTTATCGTCTTTTTCTTTAGGAAGAAGGCTTGAGCAGAAATGCAGATCTTCCCTTTTAAGCTAAGTAAATGTATTAAAATACCTAATCTTACTACTATAATTGAGCGAATTATTGAGTGCTTGGACGAACTCTGGCCTCATTCCCACAATCATATTTTGAGATTTATTCAGGCGATCTCTTCTGCCTTCTTTTGCCTTTTAAACCATAAGAGATGTCCCTTAGGGATCAATAGTCATTATAACATCGCAAATCCACTGCTTGTCCAAGTGCAACCAATCGCACTGATCCGGTAGGAACGTCAGGGCTTGCATATTTTGCTAGGCAAACTCAATAAAATTGTCTGCCGTCAGACCTTCAATTTATGGTATGGCAGTTATTATTGTTTCGTTTCTTTTGAGGTACTATAAATTTTAAGCAGTAGTATTTTACATTTTTCTCTCCATTTATGATGGCCTTAAGAAAATAGACATTCGTACAGGTCAATTTTGGAAGGTAGGCATTGCACTCTTAGGTAAAAAACTCGTATAATTCCTTTTTACTTCCAATCTTTTATCTGATTTGGTTAACATTAACTTCTGTCAAATCTACTCTGCGTTCCATACTCAAGTCAAGGTTGTCGTTTGTTTTAAATGATTATTTAAATTTAATTAGTTATCAATTATATATTAAATAACTAAAATCAAATAGGGAGTATTTGGTATTAAGAATAACTTTTGCGAAAACATAATTTTCTATAGAGTATTTACTTCCTGCTAAACTTTTATATCCACAAACATAGATGAATCAAATAAGAAACTTAAAAACGAAAATCACTGACTTCTTTTCTAGGAAGTATAAATATAAAGAAGATGAAAAAGAGATGGAGGAGTCATCGCCAGATGAAGATGAGAATGAATTTAGAAATAAATTTGAAGCTCAAGTATACCTAACCTCAAATTTACTTAGTTGTTCTACTATTGAAGGTTAATACATAACATTTATATAACTTACACAACAAGAAATTGATGAACTTGAAATGAAAGTATCACAGGAAATCTTTAAATAGTAGCTACACTATTAAATTTAGGATCCTAGAAAACTTATAGATAAAAAAACCATTTCACAATAAAACTAGGATATCAATAAGTTTGAAAATAGAATGTTAACAGTGCTTAAAGCAATTGTTATAGTAAAATGATACAAAGGAACTAATTTCAATCTAGAAATGTAACTTATCAACAATTATAATCAACGAGAAAGCTTAAATTAATGCATGAGGGATACTTTAGATAATCAGGTTACATCTTTGATTGGTAGTCTGCAGGTCAGTTGTGACCCTAAAAGATCTGACTAATACTTTAAGAACTATAAAAGTAAAATAAATAGTAAAAAACAGCATAGCTCTAAATTGAAATAGAGGGTTAACAATCTAATTAATAATCATAATGTTCCTCTTGTTACGCTTAGTAAAAGATTTAACTTAAGCTATGCATAGTTGAAAAAGTTAAATCAATAACAAAATGAACAACAAAGTGAAGAGGAGGTAACAAAGCCAAGGCCAAGGCTAAGAATAGGACAGACAGCAATTAATGCTATAAAATTGTATATGGATGCAAATGAAAATATAGAAAGCTGTAAAGACGTCCAAAATTTTGTCAAGCTAAATACTAACATAACTGTGTCTATCTCGTTCATTAGAACCTACTTAAAAACTTACGCAAAATACAGCTTCAGAAATTAATATTACTTGAGTCCAAGAGTAAATGCAGTAAAATCAAAATTACAACGACAGATTGCTGCTTTCTTTTACATACAAAATCTCTTTGATGAAAAGACAATTATAAATATTGACGAAAGTCTCATTAGATATAGCATTAATAGGAAGAAAACATGGAAATAAAAAGCTTCCCTAAATCACAGTACAGAGTCTAAAAGATTTGGTTCTATTAGTATCTTAGCAGGTTTATCAAGCAAAAATATAGCCTATTATGTAATAAGTAAAGGAAAAACTACTAGCTAGACTGTTTATTATTTCATTCTACAAATAGTCCAGAAGCTTGAAAGCGAAAACTAAAACTGGCGTGCTTCTACAGTGCTAATGCTCGATAATGCATCATATC
This sequence comes from Oxytricha trifallax, assembly GCA_000711775.1. Classification (NCBI taxonomy): domain Eukaryota; phylum Ciliophora; class Spirotrichea; order Sporadotrichida; family Oxytrichidae; genus Oxytricha; species Oxytricha trifallax. The sequence goes on from ARYC01017969.1 coordinate 56,148, forward strand.
ATAGGAGCGATTTTTAATGAGAAAGATTAGGCAGTTAAACATTCCTATTATGTTTTTAGGACCCTATCATTTTAAACTTGCTCCGGTGGAGAGGTTTTTTGCTATTGTAAAAAGATAAAACCTACTGGCATCCTATAAACTGATAAAACTTTGGAATCAATATAGATTGAAAAGAAAATAAATAGAAAAAGAGTAACTTTGTAATTACTTACCTAAATTGGATAAAAATATCGGAAGTAAATTGCTTATGGGCAGAGTCATGCTTTATAGACTCTGTCACCTAAGCCTTAAATGATATATGCTTTGAAGATGTTTGAACTCATTCAATAAAAATTTCATCTGAGGTTTAATTAAGCAGTAAAATAACTGAAAAATAACAAGGTATTTAAAATTTAGTAGTTAATAAAAAAATCTAGACTATCATTTGCACTCTTATGGTAAGTCTAATATAATATACTAACATTATTAAAATAGTATTTAAAATCTACTTAACCTATTGTATCCATCTTTAAGGGCTCATAAATTTTATAACCTTTATATTTATTACACGATAAACATAAATAAGTTCAAACACGAACTTCATTATATTAAAAGTTATAAAAAAAATTGTTTTCCTTAAAATTTTAACTATTATATTCTAAGACTAAACTTATTCTCTAAATATAATTATTAAAACAAATTTTCAATGAGCATATAAGCAAAAAAACTCATAGCTTAATTTCTTTACATTATTAAATCAACAACTTTAAATCTAATTCTTTATTTCAGGAAAATAAATAAATATAAAAATGATACCCATAATATGATTTTAATAAAGCAAATTATTAAGCCAAACAAAATTTTTTTAAACACACTTATATAGTTTAATGGAATCAAAATAAATATCTAAGAAAATTATCTAAAACGGAATAAAATTTCTAAGTTTAAAATTTTGTTTAATGCAATATGATAATAACAAGCCTGATAATATTTAGAACTATTTAGCTGTTTTAATATAAAATAACTTTATTTAAAACTAATCATAAATTCATTAAAAACACCCCTTTATTCTAAGGGATATAATATATCAGCTTGGTTTATAAGCACTTAAAAACTTTTATAGTCTATTAATAATAAAAAGTTTTAAGAACTTTATTTAAAATCCTTCATTACATATATTGCTAAAATACAAACCTACTTGAAAATTATATGTGCGCTCATTATATGAGCGCTAAATATGGAAAAAAATACTTATATATTTATTTTAATATAATATAAATTTTACAATGATTATTTTAAATTTAGATAATTTAAGTTTAAAAAATATAAAACATAAGTATATTGATTGTTAAAATACTCAATACATTATAATAACTAAACAATTTATTTTATTTTTAATAGAATTTCCTTAAATAAGTCTTTTGTTCTTTTATAGAAGTTAAAATAAATAAGCTGAATAGAAGATTATAGAAATATTTAATTTAAAGGTTCATCTTTATTTTCTTATAGTATAACTTAAATTATTTTCATATATACAATTTAAACTTTGCGTATAGGAATTAATCAGTAAGTATAAATAGGATAGTGCAATAAATATATTTGTTGCTATCCTATCAATAAAATAAAAAGAATAAAAATAGTGACTTATTTTTTATTGCCTACTAGAGAATTTATGAATTTTAAATCATAATTATCTGTAAGTAAACTAAAATTTCATCCTAAACTTTTATTCATATTTATAAGGCTTTTTTATTTTCGCCTAAATCAAATTGCTACCTTTACCAGCTTACAAATTGTTTTATATTAAATTTTTTATCTTACAAACAATTAAAAACCACTTTTTCTTATAAGAAATAAAATTCATAAATAAAATCTTTAGAGCTATTATTATTTGAGAAAAAGTTTAATATCTAAAACTATAACTCGTTTAATACTAAATAAATATCCGATTGTTTTAAAAGTTTAGAAATTGATAGTTTAAAATAATTGAACCATACAGTATTTTTAAAAGGCTGTTTCGTATTTATTTATAATAGTAAAAATAAGAAAATCAATTAATCAGTTTTATAGTATACCAGCAGCATGAACATTTTCTCAAGTTAAATTAGCCAAAATCGTTCTCCTTAATAAAGAGTTTATGGAGACAAGTCCTAGTTTGTAGATATTGCCTTGATTATGATTAGACAATTACTGAGAAGACTACAAAACACATGAGCCAGCATATCAAATCATCACACAAATAGTTATTGGAGTCTAAAGGGATTCTAGCAAACTTTAAAGTTAGTAAATAAGAGACTACTATGTGAGCAACCAAATATCCTGCGATTCACATTTTCAAAATAAAAAAGTAATAACTTAATAAAACTAAAACTAAACTTCTCAATCACGATACATAGAACTCAATAACACTAATGAAGATGACACCATGTTGTTTCAGCAAAAATTGATAGACAGTGAATTTAAAACAGTTTTCAATGATAATAATGGTCCTAAAGATGCTTAAATTTTGCCTAGAAACGATGAGTAAATTTAAGATTTGAATTAAAGAATTGCCTAGCTGGAAGATTAGATTCAATATATAAACGAGCTAAACCACCACTTACTCAGGTTTTCATAGCTTATTGAGTCAAACAAAAGATCAAAAGAACACATTATTAGGTTCTTACAATATCAAAATTTTAGCATGTAATAAATTCAAAGTCTAAAAAATTCCAGTAAATAACACATTAATACAATAGAATTTACTACTGAAGCAATAGATAAGGAATTAAATTCTATTTTTGACCAAGAAAAATTGAGCAAGATTGATAAGGAATATTTCAGTTTAGAATAAATCAATAAATCAATATAGTTTTTCCTTGAAATTGTTGCTAAATTCTAAAACTATTTTGAAAGATTGTTGGATGGAAATCAATAAAGTGTGGAATAAACTTTTTAGCAATGTGTCTTCATTAACACTGATTAAATGATGAAATAATTAAAATCCTCAGAAAAATTTAAAAAGAAAGTGGCAAATTAGTACATGGACTCAATGAGAGATCTCGATATGATGAAAAGATTATGCAGCCAGTTGGAATTGGAATAATCTCCTATAGCCATTAATTGTGATGTGTTTAAGGACAATACGTTGAGGACCATTGGAGAAACTCAGTAGTTTTTATTCAGAAAAAAGTTTGATGTTTTAGAGGTAGACTATCCATGGGCAATAAACTTTGAAACAAATACAGGCAGCAATTTTTTACCTTATGAAACAGAAGGAACAAAAAAGCTATACTAGTTGTGAGTGGAAGACTTACAAGATTACG